>SNQJ01S0116450.1:12100-23358 GCA_010110895.2 Picea sitchensis | reverse complement strand
TAATGTTATTTTATATATGTCGGCTTTAGGCCATTAGTTGTAATTTAGATTAGTAATGTTATTTTATTTATGTCGGCTTTAGGCCATTAAACCTCCTAGTCTCCTATATATACCAAGGAGACATTTTCATTTTGAATCATCTAATACTTGAACATTTAAGTGGGGTAAAAGGAGGTTGCCCCCTTGAAGAGGCTTATTATCTGAAATTATCTCTTTTTCAAGGCGTTGAGTACTTTTCCTGAGGTTTTTCTATGCTATATTGATGTTTGGTTCTTAACAGGATCATAGCGATTTGACACAAAAACTCGTCAAAAGATTCTTCAAAACATGAAAAACGCATATTTACATTCGAAAAAAGCATCTAATTATTGTCATAAAATCAATCATATCATGGGCCCAACACTAGGATTCACCAGTAGCAGGACATCAAGGGTTCATCAAGACATACAAGAAAATAAGGGAAATATTCACTTGGAAGAGATTGAAGGAAGATGTGATGCGCCACATCAAGGAGTGCACCACTTGTCAGGTAAACAAGGATGAACACACCACCTAGCAAGATTAATGCAACCACTTCCCATCCCAGAGCACAAATGGGAAATCATATCTACAGATTTCATCACGGGATTGCCCAAGGCCCAGGGAAAAGATTGAAATTTTTTGGTGGTAGATAGGTTAACCAAGTTTGCACACTTTTTCTCCATTGCCACAGAATACAGTGAAACACAAGTTGCAGATTTGTTCTTCATGGAGGTTTTCAGATTGCATGGTTTACCCAAAACCATTGTGAGTGACATGAACAATAGTTTTATGAGCACCTTTTGGCATGAACTATTCAAGTTGGTAGGTACGAACTTAACCCCTAGTACCAGCTATCATCCTCAAACATATGGCCAAATAGAGATAGTCAACACGTGGGTTGAAGGATACCTCATGAATTATGTGTCAGGGAAACATAAGGCCTAGGTTAAGTGGATTCATTTGGGGGAATATTGCTACACAACCACCCATCATATGTCTATTGGTATGCCATCATTTAGAGACTTATACAATTATGATCCCCTCTCCTATGTGGAGATTGTATTTGGAGACAACATGGCTCCCATGGTTCAGGATTGGATTCAGCAGAGTCAGGATATACTCATAGAACTTAAGGACCACCTGCAAAGGGCACAAAATCAACAGAAGGTATAGGCAAACAAACACAGGGTGGAGTGCACATTTGAGATTGGTGATTTGGTTTACTTGAGGCTTCAACCATATAGACATGCATCCATTAAGAGGAGTGGCACAGAAAAGATCCAACCTCGCTTGTTTGGTCCATACAGAGTCAACAAAAAGGTAGGGGCAATGGCATATGAGCTTGATCTACCAAATGGAAGAAAAATACACAATGTTTTCCAAGTGTCATGCTTTAAGAGAGCCATTGGTAAACACATCATTCCTATTGAGGAACTTCCATCCTTGTATGAAGAAGGATAGTTGATACTGATACCAAAGGAGATATTATAATTTAGAGAGAAGAAGTTAAGGAAGAGGATCATCAAGGAATATTTGGTCAAGTGGAATAATTTACCCATAGAGGATGATACTTGGGAAGGTGAACAGATGCTCCAGGAGATAGGTCCATAAGAGGTGGGGGAGACTGTAATTTCCCCCACCTCTTGATGAGGAGGTTTGGAGAGACTCAGTAGTCTATTTTTCCCCACTAGACTATAGTCTCATGTATCATGGGGACAAAGTCAGCGAGAAGCCATTGCCTAAGCACAACGTTATATTATTGAGTTGACTTTGGGAGAAAAAGGTTACTTAAGGAAAGAAAAGAGCATGTGGGGAAAATCTAGGAGTTAACCCTTTGGGTTAACTAACTCAACAAAGGAATAGACTGGGAGTATAAAAGAAAGGAAGGGAGCACTTCTAATGCATTATGGATTATTATCATATTTTTCATTTTGTCTCTTGAGCACAAAACAATTTTGAGGGTTTTGAGACTACAAACTCTAGAGATCAACTCGGTGGTGAAAGATACCACCTCTCTTGATCCAATATTGGTCTCGGGGATGCAATACTCCACCCACACCATTCTACAACAGCTACAGGTATCATCAAGCAATCATTGAAGGAACAATGCACAACCTATTCCAGCAAGGGGGGTGCACCATTGAAGGAAGAAGAGTTTGATCCAGGAGATATAGGAGGAGTTTTCACTTTTGGACATATGGGTTTTATCTGTAGGGCCTCAGTCATTATTCCTAGCACTTTTGGAGAGATGTTTTCTTACCATTTTATTTATTGGAGCTTGGAAAGAGTTGTAGAGAAGGAGGGTGCACTGGAGATAGAAGATTCTTCAGTTTGGAGGGGAAGATCTTCATTATTCAATAGGATACTTCACCAGGGGGTTTGTCTTGCCCCAATATACATTTGCAACAATTCTCATAGCATTTGGAGGCTCCCATCACTGAGGTCAAATTATTGGGTCTCTGTAGTCATTCAGGACGGTGCAACTCAGTTTGGGGTTTCAACTATTGGAGGAGTAGATCTTCATCTTTCAGTCTGAGACTTCAAGAGGGGGTTTGTATTTCCTTGATATACTAGTCCATTCAGTCTCGAAGAATTTGCAGGCTTCTAGAAGCAAGGCTGAATTATTGAGGGTTTTCAGTCATCGAGGAGGGTGCAACTCAACCAGGGGGTTTGGCTATGAAGCTTGGAGGGAAAGAAATTAATCTTGTTGTTTGCATCATCTTACTATATTGCCTTGGGAGGATTATATATTCAGTCTTGAGAATTTTGTAGAAACTCTTATTCCAGTTGGAGGCTTCTATTGGTATTATTCCCAATCTACAGATCTGTTGTAGCTGAGCCGAAGCTGCGAAATTGGAGACAAAGGAGAGTCGTAGCTGCGACATTGGAGACAGAGGAGCCCTAAATCGAGCGACAGAGGTTCCCTAGCTCAAGAAATGCCTAAAAAATCCTCGGTAAGTGAGTAAAATATATTGGTGGTAGAGACCAATATTTTTGTAGAATCCCATTAGTTGAAAGCCCTAAATTTTCAATAGCTAACACTTTATACATGAATGCTTGTTTTTTTCAGCACCTATGTTACATTTCTTTAGGAAACAAATGTTATAGGAAGTAAAATCCCAACCAAGTGAACTATCGAACAATCCTGAGGAAATGGACCCATTAGATCATTGCAAACTAGCTCTAGACCTTTGGTAGCTCTCGATGTTTTTCCCTTGTTAATGGTCATTTTTTATATCTTCATTTCTCTGATTTTGTTTGTAACATTGTTTGGGGATTTTGAGGAATCCTTAGTGCCCCAATTTGTAGCAAGGGAATTTTCTTTGGATTTCTTTAAATCACACATGTGTATAAACTTATCTTGCTCCCTAGTCAACACAACAACAAAATCATGAAGGGATGTCATATTCCAAGCAGTTCCAAAAGAATTCTTGGTGGCATGGAACGTGGAAACAAAAATAGAGTAATTGGGTCCAAGTTTGGAAATAATGGACATAAAACATTATTCATCTTCCTTGTCAATCATGCACAACTTCAATTGTAGCCTCAAGATTTTAACTTGGTGAGAAATTATTGGATGGTCTCAATACTTCCTAGGCTCAATATGATGATCCCCTTCTCCAGGTGGTGTCTTCTTAACACATCATGCTTCCAAAACAATCATTCCAAAGTAGTCCATATTTGATTGGGTGAATTACCAAATTTAATGTGTAAAAGAAGATCAAGAGAGATGGAGAGTCATAATAAACCATAGGCTTCATCACATATGTTAAACCACTTCATATTTTCATCATCTAGTATAGGTTCAAATTTAATCCCCAGCATGATTCTAAATAGGCCTCTACTCTTAATAGAAATAACATATTTGATTTCCACTCATGGTAATTAAATGGTGTAAGGGGAAACTTACTTTAATCCATTAGTATAGGATTCATTCTACTACAGAATATATTTTTGTAGTTGAGGGAAGGAAGAATCAAAACAATGATCCTACTATGGAACTATGATTTCTATAGCATAAATCTACTTTCTTTAAGGTCATTAAATAAACTATCGGATAGAGCCTTTTGTATCTTAATAGAAGAGTGTTTACAACACCATGAAGTGACTATATAATAGAGAATATAGTAGTGTAATATAAGGATTCCTTCAAAGTTGTGAAAGATACTACAAAATAGTGACTTCAATAGCATACAGAAAGAGTGCTTTCACCACCACAAATAAATTGTGTAATAGTGACTTGTTTAGCATAATAGAAGTGGGTTCCCACACCAAGAAATTGTCTCATAATCATGCATGCAATTGTTTACCGCACCATGAATAATTTCCCTAGGTAATTAGGTGATATTTTTATCGATATCCACATAATGTGCACCAACAAATTGAGCCACAACAAAGCCCCCACAAAACTAGATGTGTTGTAAAACTAGACTATTGCAAAATATTATTGTAATGCTCATTAATTGACTTATCTACAAAAACAATATTGGTCTAAGTAGTACAAATAAAAGTTTTTGCTAGAGAGGTTCTATAAACAAAGACATGCCATGAATCTCTCATTAAATCAAGGAAGAAAAAAAAAATCTAAGATTAATTTCCTATGTGTATGAAAGAACTAAAGAAAATAATGCATGCAAGGTAAAAATGACACTAAAGCAAGTGCGTTGAAGTAATCAAGTGCATTTTCATATGCACCAAAACTTGTAGATAGTTGTAGTTCACATAATTTGATAGATACATGAATGCAAAAAAACTAAACATGTTTTTCCACCCTATCTTTGACTTTCAAGTTGCAATATTGGGTGATAAAACTATTTCATGTGATGGGAAATAACATAAGGTAGAATTGGGCCTCCACAATTAGGGATATAAGTTAAGTTAGAGTGGCTACAAAATCTTGCAAACTAATAAAATCACTTTAAATAGGCTGCAAACTAAGAACATCACTTTATTTTTTCAACACCTATGTTACACCTATGACTATAGCATTTGTTGGCTAAGATAGTCCTTAGAAACAATATCACAGTCTATTTATGGGACACTACTATATCAATAGTAGGAACTTGATTCATGTCAATATTAATTGTAGTAGAGTCATAATATTTTTCCACCATGTTTCTTGCATCCTTATTAGTTATAGGATGGAGGAAAACAATGGTGAGAATTGCTTCCTGATCATAGTCTACAATAGTAAGAAATATTAGGAAACTATGGTGAGAATAACTTTATGATCATAGTCTACAATGGTAAGAATAGATTTTTGATCATAGTCTACAATGGTGAGAATAGCTTTCTCATCATAGTATCCCATTTCCTCTTCATTCTTTACTTCAATAACATCAATGATATATTCAACTTCAATAACAACCTCCTTAATAAATTTAGGAAAAATAATGTGTTTATATTAAACATCTCTTGATTTGTTAAATATGTATTATAGGCTACATGCATATTTAATCAATGTTGGAGAATCAACTACAACACTAGACCTGATCCTTTATGCTTCTCTTCAATTTGGATTGGTTTAGAAATTCCATCTTCAATTTCCCCCATTACTCCATGTCCCTTATATCCATATTTTATTGTGACATCTCCTCTTGCTCTATATATTTCCTTCTTTGAATCTCAAGGTGAGGTAATAGTATTAGTAGGAACTTGAGGATTATGCCCAATATTGTTGGGATGATAGTGTAATTCATATACATTGAACATTTTTCTAGCATATCCTAAGGTAAATATTATTAGGTTTAGCAATAGAGGTAATATAAAAGGTTTTACTTCCACTCCATAAAGCCTAATCATTTTTAATCTTTGGACATAATCCAATCACCCACTTCATAATTTCTCGTCCATTTGTAAGATCTTCATTTATTGCACAAACATTCAAGGATTGTGTTCACCTCCCATTAAGCAGAAAACCATATACATGAAATTATCAATATAATATTTGAATCCTACATTTCTACCATGCAAGCTTACTAATGGGATCCATTTTTTCATAGGATTTCTATCACCCGTCACATTTACCTTCTTTTATCTAGGTGTTTGAAATTCTACGCTTTTTGAAATAGGACTAGATACACCACATAGGCTTGGTATATAAACATTTTTAATTGAACAAATATAAATAACTTCTCATGGATGGAACCAACAATGAATTCACCATATTTTAATAGGAAATAAGGGTGTTCAATATTTAGATGTATTCTATCCAATCATTTCCATCATACAAGCATCAACAACTTTATCAAGGGTGGCAATGTTGGGATTTTTATAAGATCCACTTAGTGTATCTTAAAAAAAATGTCGTAATTCAAGAAGTATACATCAGAAATTTGATAATAAATAAAAATAGAACTTGGTGAAGATGTATGTAAATGGATAACTACGCCATCAAGTGTCATAATTAATTCTAGTGTCCATTAATTCTAGTAATTGTACTCTCATTAAACTTGTGAAAATGGAGGATGGAAACTTTCATTTATACAGTTTCTAAAGGAGGAAACAGAGTCCCATATCAAATATTGGACCATGTATCACTTGTGTGCTTGAAGTTACTACAAATACACCTTTGTACTCTTCATTGGGTGAATAAATTAGACTATTATGGGCCCAACTTGACCAAACTAGTTCTTGAAGTGATTATGCAATTCATTGGGATATGCAATTTACTACATTTTGGTGTAACAAGAATTATGTGAGTATCAGCGGATTTATGACACAATTGTGCACCCCGTGACTTAAGATGCCACACAGTTCTCCATTTGGTCGGATTTAAAGTTTGACTTCGATCCTCCATGAATAATTATCCTCTATCCATATTTTTTTGCTTCTATATGGTGGTTAATGCTTCCATGTTTCAACTATGTTAAAGTAGCCACAAATAAACGAAGAGCCCTATGGCAACTCATTAGCCATACATCTCCAGAATGTTGCTTACTTATTTAAATCATTGGATGCTTAGGTATTTTCCAACCCAAGTAGATGGACATATGAGTGAAGTGAAAAGATCCTAATTAGACAAGAGCCTTATGGTTTTATCCTCATGACCATTGTTTTCTTTCAATGTAAATTTCCATTTTTATATTTTTATATTTTAATGGTATTTTTTATTGCTTTGTATCAAAATGAAATGGGTTGAAATATCTTGCAAGAATTCTTCCATTTATCTAGATAATTAGATCATATTTTTTGTCACTAGCAGTGCACACATAGTAATGAATCAAGAAATTATTTCTTTGCTTGAAACCTCTTGCTCCTTCCCATAGCTAGGTTTCATTGAAGTTGAAATTATTGCATTTCAGTTTCCTCTTGCATGGTTTAAAGAGTTGAGTCGAAATACCATTAGTTTCACGACCACTCCTTTGAGTAACAACAACCTAAAATCAAGCGCTAATTAAAATTTATCTAGCAACTTCAATTTATAGGGCTCTTCAAACCCATCTTAGCTTAGGTGTAGATATTTGGAATAGGATTGTCAGAATAACTTTCCAAAGATGATAAAAAAACATAGATCTTTGATTTAGGGAGAGAAATCTAGTTGCTATATCACTAACTTTGGGAATCCCTTCTAACACAAGGGTCAATCATGAAGTCGCATTGGGGCCGACAGAGTAATCAACCCTGATTTGTTGGTCTTGGTGTAGTGGTTGAACATATTACGGGGATCACTTGGGAGAAACCCATCTCTATGAGGAATTTATCAGAGTGGTTCCGAGCTTAGTTACCCTTCCCTTGAGTCTAAACCAAACTGTCAATTACCCCCCCTCTTCTTTGGTATAGTAGGTGGTACCATAGAGGCCATAATCTCTTAGACTTCCTACCCAAGGTGATAGCACAGGGAATGTGGTGTTGTACCTGGGATCGACATTGGCTAGACTCACTCGAACTCCTTGGAGGGTTTCCCATTGCTCAATGAGGTAGCTTGCACTAGGTCATTAGTTTGTTAAGAAGGTTTTCAATGTAACTTTCCCACCCACCAAAACTCATCTCCTTCGTGCATCGATCCTACGATGTTGGATTCCATCACCAACTAGTTCTTCTTTGTGAGAAGGTTTGTTTTCATGATTGATTCCTAAATTAATTAGTGTGTGTTGTCTGTTCTCCTTAGTAGCCCTTAGGATTGAGTCTATGTCTAATGGCATTAGTTTTGGGGTCTTCCAACCAGCATCGTGTCCCATTACCGATCTGATGGTTTCCAATCAAAGTTAATAATTTAGGTGAAAATAAATGTTCTTTCTTCTTAAGCCCATATTTCTCAATTTGATTTATGATTATACATTTTTTATTCAATCTTTTTTAAAATACTAACATAACCATGTATGCAGATTTCTTTTTGATAGTCTAGATATTGATTTCTGAAGGGGTCTTCACCATCTAGTTTCTCTATTTTGATTATTTGTTGTTATAAGTGAAAAATGATTTTGGAAACACACTACTTATTAGTATTCTAACCAATTATCAACCATGTGTTTGTATTATTTATTTATTTTGTCTTAACATCTACTAATAAAGACTATGTTTCTAGGCATACATATTACTTCTCTTTCTATTTTATGATACATCACCTTGTTTACACTTTTGTATTGAGAAGCTTTCATTTTTTATGATTATTTTACTTCAATTTATTTATACAAAGCTTTCCTTGGACAATTATTGTGAATAATGTATAACTACATTTATTTTGTTTCACATTGTTTGCTTTTATTAGTTGTTTTAACTTAAATTTATTATTTCTAACAACTTGTAACCTAGGTTTTAAATTATGATAGAAACTTGTATCTTAGGTTTTTATTCAAAATAACATATTTTATCTCAATTACCTAATGAATTTTTCATTAACACAAAGCTCATATTAAAATTGATGACACAACATTAAGGAGATCTAGCACCCCTAAGGTGGAAGAGATCCATTAACTATATCAATAAATTTATTTTCCAATCAATAGTTGGTTTTAGGGATTGTTATCACACAATTTATACTTTTATCAAAGGAAAGGTTAAAGGAGATCAAATTGGCGTAACTGGAGACTACCCTATCACTGTCACCTCAATAGGATGTCTCTTTCTATTTAGGGTTGTAGGTCTAGGGGAGATGTCCCTGGTGACCTGGGGTTTTGAGAAGGCAAGGTCAAATGGCTAGATAAATATCCCCTCTCACAATTCACCACCGATCATAAAGTCCTGGTTTTATAACCAATGAAATAATACTATGTCAAGGTGTACCTTCTCGGAACAAAGCAACAAGAAACTATATTTATTGCAAGTACAGTTGTTGGTTATCACTTCATAAAACCATAGACTTTCTTAATAAAATCAATTGGCTGATAATGATGAAGTAAACAGAAAATTATTACAACAATATTTATAAGGGAATACTTCACATTAAATTCCTTGAAACATCTTCCAAAAGACTAAGAATCATCAACCATTAATATCATAATACTAGCATTTATTAGAAGCAAACAAGACAATGCATAATCAGCCTTTTCAACTTCTTTTAGAAGCTTTTAATGTTGCAATTAATGGTTGTAGCTTACTTTAGTAATAGCAGTAATATTGTTAGTAGGTTAGGCTATTCTAGGGTTAGGAATGGTTAGTAGGAAGCTCAAAGAATAGGTTTTGATGGTTGTTTTGATCAGTTACTCAAAAGAGGACTTAGACTAGTGCTTTCTAGGGAAAATGGAGTCAATGATGTGCCAGAAAATGTTGAAGAAAAATGATAGTAGGAGATTCAAAGACAAGAGAGATTGATAGATTGGAGTGTTGGTAACCCAAGGCTCCAATTATCAAACCCTAAGGGGAAACTAGCTACTAAGGTGTAGGTAACCCTAGGCCTTAGTAGATTTCCTCCCTCTTTAACTAAATGATGAAGAAAAAATCAGATAAGATGAAGCAATGGATACTAAGGTGTTGCAATGGAAAGTCCTTATCACATGCTTCAAGAAAAATGGCCTTTTGACAAGATCTAGTAGGTGAAGGCTTTTAAAGCTAGGACAATAACATGTGCTAGTCTTCCTAGGGTTTAATCAAGCAATTTCATAATATTGAATGTAAATGAAATATAAATAAGACTATAACCATTCAATTAAGAAGAATTGCATAAATTTCACTTACATACACCAAGAATCATCAAGAAAATCCCTAGTTGAACACATCCACAAAGAAACTTGCCAAAATACTCCAAGATTTAGCCTTCCTCAATAAGTGTGCCTAAAATTTCATCCAAGAAACCCTATATAGGGCGCAAATTTAAGTCCTCACAAGTGTGAGTGAAATATGATGAAAAACAAGAGTAATTTTCCCCTTATTTATACAGTTACAATGACTAGAATTAGGTCAAAAAGGCTGACATGGCCAGTTACACATAATATCCTGTTTTTACATTAAATTTCATAATAAAACCCTAAATCAAGCTGTAAATATGATGTCATGCCCTTTTAGGGTGACATTGGGCCCTTTAAGGGAAATGTTGGCCTCCTGGAGAAAAATATTAGTTCTCCTTGGGCCTAAGGATCCTGCCACACATGCCACTTGGAAAACAAGTGCCTCCAAAGTATCCAAAACGTTGGGTGACATCATGGGTGACCTGGGTGGAATCATGGGCCTTCCAAGGCCTACATCATGGTGAAAGGGAAATACCCCCCTGGGTCTAGGCTTTCCAGATTCTCTCCCTAGTGGAATGTCCTCCTCTCTCTCTGGTGCAAACCCCTGATCTGTCTTTGCCCCTGGTTGGGGTCTCAACATCCATCTGGTGGTATTTTATCCCTATGGAGGTCCGAACTAATCATCTCCCCACATGTACCTATCCATCAGGTGTGGCCTTGCAACATCAAAAAATACACCCTCCATGGGATCATAAGTCATAGGGATCATAGTAATGTCAATCACATCTAATCATCAAGTTATTAAACATGTGCATGAAACCTATTTTACCCAGACAAGTGCTCAAAGACATTATGCTATTCTACAAGCCAAGTTTGGAGGGGATGCTATAACATCCTATTGGGCTAATGTTCATTGGATGTGGGATGTTCCCAGGTGAACTCAAATCCAGGCCATGTGAGTGGATGAGGTGGTAAGGGATGTTTGGGCAATGGGTGCAGTGATAATAGGGAAATGTATGGCTTACCTGTGGGTGCCTTATAAGAGGGTGAGATGCACCTTGTCATGGATGAAAATGTTTCCAAGCCCATTCATTCCTTTTATATTTTATTCTTATTGATTTTTCTTTCAAG
>SNQJ01S0116450.1:0-12090 GCA_010110895.2 Picea sitchensis | reverse complement strand
ATAGATATATAGATATATAGATATATATAATACAGAAAATGAAAGCAAGCATATGTACAAATGGAAATACAAACTATTCTAGCATGAAATGAAAATGGTATATACAATGAATGAAAATGCCTACCTACTTACCTCAACTTACTTATTGGTTGAGTTCTAGGTGTAGTCAAATAGTGAGTGGAACCACCTTAGCAATGTCTCACAATACCTGCCTCCGTTCTTCATCATAAACCAAAACAGTGATAAGTTAAGCACAAAAATAACATGAGTTATAGAATGTATTGTATCATAGGAAATCATAAAGTCTAGCTCATGGAGGTGGGAGGGAGGGACAAAAACATGCCAAGTCATTCTCTCTAGAAAGTTCTCAATCCACTTCAGGAAGGGATCATGAAAATTCAAAGGTTCAAAAGACTGACTCAAAAGGTTTGAAATCCAGCTACCTTGGACGCCCTCACAATCTAAAGCCTGGGAAAGGATTGGCAAGGACCTACAATATGGATGACAAACTCTAAAGGGAAGGCTGAAAGACTGAGATGACAGACTTATTCTTGAGGTTTTCAACCTACCCTTGAACTCTGGGGTTTTCCTCGGAGGAAACTTAATAAAAAATACATACTTCCCAACTACACATTTAATGAAAAAGAAAGATAAAGTAATTGAAGGTGGTTGGATAAAATTATCACAAGGATCCTTCTTTGGGAAAAATATGTCCTTAGGAGTACTCCTATCAATAGCTAAGCACAGTGGTGGTTGATAATCTTATTCATGGAATAAATCCAAGTGCTCAGAGGAATAATCATCAAAATCCTCAAGGTATGATCGAAAATAATTAGGAGAATATAGCACTAGGTCATCATTGGGTGTCTAAAATAGGTTTGTAACCATATCACCACCTTGTTATCGATCGTCAAATTTAGTAATGTCATATGATAATTGTAAAGGAAACTTTTGGAATGATCCTCAATGTCGTAAATGGGATCCCCATCATATCCAATCACATCCCATTTATGCTTCCCGACATGTATGAATTCATCAATATTATCAACAAAGTCATCATCTTTAACATAACATGAAGGGGTTATAACATCCAACACTTCTTCACTTTCCACATCATAAGATAGAGAATCATTAAAAATTTGGAAAGGGAAGTAACTCACCTTGCTTACTTCTTTTTGTGCAGGAGTTTCAAGTATTTGGATATCTTCATCAAATGGAAGACTTGCCTCTACATATTCTAGCTTGTCCAAGGGTTCCATTTCTTCTTCACTGTATGAATCATAGAATAAGGTATCATCAAAAAATTAGAAAGGAAAATGACTCACCTCATTCCCTTAATCTTGTGTAGGAGAGATGGGATCTTGAAGAGCTTCGTCAGATGGAGGAGTGATTACCAGTGCTTCATCCTCATAATTCACTTCTCTAGTTATATCTTCACTTCATTCTATCAAATCATGGGAGAAATCTTGCTCCTCTTCAATGGGTTGAAAATTTTCTTCAATGATATCTTCTTCCATAGCGTAAGGTTCTTGGTATTGATCTTGATATACATCCATGAAATCTTCTACAATCTTAGTGTTCAATCCTTCGTCCTCTAAGGTTGTTGTGATATTTTGAAGGGAATCTTCATACATTTGGCAATGTGGTTTGAAAAAGTCAATAAACCCATTGATGAGGTGTACAAAATATAATATACCCCTATCTTTGCAACAACCTTTAAACCAATCTTGAAAAAAGGATGGTAGAGAGAGTATGAATAATTTTACCAGAACATCCTCCCTTCCTAATTCGATCTCACTTATATACTTCAAAAATTCTACAATGTGAGTAATTGGGAGGCCCCCTTCAAATCTTGGAGGATTTCTTGACCATTTTGTATCAAAACAATTTGGGTATCCTTGAAGAATTTTGAAATCAATAGTCAGATACACTTGTTCCCAGGGCGCCATGATCCCATAACTTGGAAATATCATAGAATTGAGAGTAAGGTGGCACCTAGGAAAAGGTTAGTTGAGTCGCTAGATAATTTTCTTGAAATTATCAAAGGAATGAGGGAATCACCCACAGTGGAGTCGCCATTTAAGATTGTAAGACAAAGGTTATTGGATAAGGCTTACCAAAAAAGTTTCATTGAGGAATATTGACTTAGTGTTCCCCAACAAAAATGCGAAAATGTTATCGCACAATTTGCACTTTGATCAAAGGAAAGGTTAAAGGAGAGAAAATTGGTGTAACTGGATACTACCCTATCACTGTCACCTTAATATGATGTCTCTTTCTATTTAGGGTGGTAGGCCCAGGTGAGATGTCCCTGGTGACCTGGGGTTTTGAGAAGGCAAGCTCAAATGGATAGATAAAGATCTCCTCTCACAAGTCACCACCGATCAAAAAGTCCTGGTTTTATAAACAATGAAATGATAATATGTCAAGGTGTACCTGCCCGAAAAAAAACAACAAGAAACTATATATATTGCAAGTACACTTGCTGGTTAGCACTTCATAAAACCATATAATTTCTTAATAAAATAAATTGGTTGATAATGATGAAGTAAACATAAAATTATAACAACGATATTTATAAGGGAATACTTCACATTAAATGCCTTGAAAAAACTTCAAAATGACTAAGAATCATAAACCATTAATATCATAATACTAGCATTTATTAGAAGCAAACAAGACAATCCATAAATCATCCTTTTCAATTTCTTTTAGAAGATTTTAATGTTGCAATTAATGGTTGTATCTTACTTTAGTAACAAAAGAAATATTGTTAGTATTTTAGGTTATTCTAGGGTTAGGAATGGTTAGTAGGAAGCTCAAATAATAGGTTTTGATGGTTGTTTTGATCAACTACTCAAAGGAGGACTTAGACTAGTTCTTTTTAGAGAAAATGGAGTCAATGATGTGCTAGAAAATATTGAATAAAAATGATAGTAGGAGAGTCAAAGACAAGAGAGATTGATAGAATGGAGTGTTGGTAACCCAAGGCTCCAATTATCAAACCCTAAGGGGAAACTAGCTACTAAGGTGTAGGTAACCCTAGGCCTTAGTATATTTCCTCCCTCTTTAACTCAATGATGAAGAAACAAATGGCTAAGATGAAGAAATAGATACTAAGGTGTTGCAATGGCAAGGCCTTATCACATGCTTCAAGAAAAATGGCCTTTTGACAAGATCTAGTAGGTGAATGATTTTAAAGCTAGGACAATAACATGTGCTAGTCTTCCTAGGGTTCAATCAATAAATTTCATAATCATGAATGTAAATGAAAGATAAATAATACTATAACCATTCAATTAAGAATAATTGCATAAATATCACTTACATGCACCAAGAATCATCAAGAAAATCCCTAGTTGAACACATCCACCAAGAAACTTGCCAAAATACTCCAAGATTTAGTCTTACTCAACAAGTGCACCTAAAATTTCAGCCAAGAAACCCTATATAGGGTGAAAATTTAAGTCCTCACAAGTGTGAGTGAAAGATGATGAAAAATAAGAGTGATTTTCCCTTTATTTATACAGTTACAATGACCAAAATTAGGTCAAAAAGGTTGACATGGCCAGTTACACATAATATCCATTTTTTACATTAAATTTCATAATAAAACCCTAAATAAAGATGTAAATATGAAGTTGTGCCCTTTTAGGGTAACATTAGGCCCTTTTAGGGAAACTTTGGCCTCCTGGAGAAAAACGTTAGGCCTCCTTGGGCCTCATGATCCTGCCACACATGCCACTTAGCACACAACTGCCTCTGAAGTATCCAAAATGTTGGGTGACATCATGGGTGACTTGGGTGATGTCATGATCCTTCCAAGGAATACATCATGGTGAAAGGGAAAGACCCCCCTATGTCCAAGCTTGGCATTTTTTCCTTGGTGGAATGTATTCCTCTCTCTCTCTAGTGCAAACCCCTGATTTGTCTCTGCCCCTGGCTGGGGTCTCAACATCCATCTAGTGGGATTTTATCCCCATGGAGGTTTGAACTAATCATCTCCCCATATGTACCTGTCCATTGGGTGTGGCCCTACAACATCAACATATACGCCCTCCATGGGCTCATTAGTCACAGGGATCATAGCAATGTCAATCACATCTAATCATCAAGTTATTAAACATGTGCATGAAACCCCTTTTACCTGGACAGGTGCTCAAAGACATTATGTTATTCTACAATCCAGGTTTGGAGGGAATGCTAGGACATCCTATTGGGATAATTCTCATTGGATGTGGGATGTTCCCGGGTGAAGTCAAATCCAGTCCATGTGAGTGGATGAGGTGGTAAGGGATGTTTGGGCAATGGGTGTAGTGATAAAAGGGAAATGTATGGCTTACCTGTGGATTCCTCTGAAGAGGGTGAGCTTCACCTTGTCATGGATGCAAATGTTTCCAATCCCATTCATTCTTTTTATATTTTATTGTTATTTCTTTTTATTTCAATAGGCTAGTTAGGGGACATTGCCCTGGTGTTGTGACCAGTGGTGACAATGTTACCCATAATCATTTCACGGAAATGAGAAGGTTGGCTCGTGATGAGACCCTATTGGTTATGCCACCAAGAGCCACTACCTAGCGTGGTGACCAACTGAATGGTAGTATCATTCCACTACATTCCCATGGACCTAATAGGTTGGCTCATGATAAGAACCCCTATCCTCTAACTAGGCCTTGATTTATTATTTTTATGGGTCTGTATGTTTCTTGTTGAGAAGCCTTTTATTTCTTTCTTGAGGATCCCTGCGTGAAGCATCTGAAGGTTTCATTCTTTTGTATTTTATCTTTTTCCAACTACTTTTACCCTATTGTCCTTTAGCCCCTTATTCCCACAAGGTAAGGTACAACCCTTTGATAGTTTGTCCAACCCAATGCCCAGACTAGTGTATGGGATGGATGAGCGGGAAAAGGATGAAAAGTGGTAAGTATGGTGGGAATGGATGATGACCTTTCATGAATCCCCCCAGTGGAAACTCAAACCCTATGGGAACCATATTACTAGGGCATTATGCCATTCCCCCAAGTGTGATCAAGTGGAAAGGTATAAGGTCCAAGCACAAGTTAGAAGAAAAAATAATTAAATGCACATATTCAAATGTTTTGAGAATCAGAGTGACACATGCCATTATACCTAGACTCATTACCTCATGGAACAAGACCCATTTATGTTGCAAGACCGGGCTGATGTGATGGATGTTGTTGTTGCTGAAAAAGTGTAGGCGCTGAAGAAGAAAAGGATGGGCCCTCTAGGGCCACGCTCAAGTCAATCCAGATCTCGGTACTCCATGTCTAGGACTTGTGGGCCTCGAGACATAATCTCCTTAGCTATCCCTAGGCTAGGGGATAACAAGGATTATAGAAACATAGATTTCATTCCCTTTTATAGAAACATGGATTTTTCTCCCTTATTCCTCTTAACCAACCCTACAAGAGTGTTTTTTCACATGTTACTTATAGTCTAGAAGCTCCTCCAAAAGTGGATTTGGATGCCAAGATAGTGGGGTGCTCATTAATACATTCAATGATTCTACTCCTTGAGAAAAAAATAATATCCTTTCAAGCAAGGGTGTTACACCAGAAAAAACATTATTGGACTCTTCTCAAGGTAATTGGGCCTTGTTTATGTGTTGTTGGATCTTCTCCCAATGTATTAATTACAACCATTCCTTCCTTCATGTTGCTCCCATTAATTTTTTCCTAAATATGCTATAAGAAATGTTGAATGGTGCTAGAAATATACTAAGGGAATCCTCTTGGCACTGCAACTTAAGAATATTGCCAATAAATACCCTATTTTGGGTCAGAATAGTAAGCAAAGGATCCTATTCCAGGCTGAATATTTATACAAACAATATAGTTGCATACACTTGTTTCTATTGTCAATCTGTTTGAAAGAAAATCATCTTCTTATAAGCTCTGAGTTGTTGCAATAATCATGCATAATGCTACATTTTGTATGCAAAAATAGTTTGATTATTCATTTTTCTTCTCTCATCTCTTTCTTGTATCCATTCACTAGGATTTTGTGTTGATATCCATTATGAAAAATTAAAATAGATGTTCTACTCACTAATTGAATTATTGAAAGGCCTACGCTGTTACTTTAACTGAAATTGTTGTTTTGTTTTATAATAATATTTTTAGTGCATCAATTGACCTTGAGACTATCAGTTCCCACAATCATGGAGATATGTTTTAATGTTAATTTTGGCTATCTCAATTGTACAAGAAGGACAACTTGGGAAATGTCCATTTTGAGCATCAACAAAAATGGTGATCATATTGGAAACAATGTTATCCCTTATTTTTTCTAGCTTACTCACCTTGTTGCTTAAAATCTCCCTCTTTAGATCTCAACGATGATTCATCATTATTGACCCACCATCATCCCTTATGAAGTCCTGAAGAAACCTAATAAGGAGCTTCTAGATCAAAGTCCTTTATTGATTTATCAAACATTCAAATGCCTCCCATTTGAAAATCCAAATGATAAAATCAAAAACTTTGGTTAGTATTGTGTCCTTTATAGAATTTATGATTCCTTACATCCAGTTACATTTTTCTCCTTACTCTTAAACATTGAGATCCTTAATGGTTTATCTTAAGTCCATTTTTAGTTGGAGTAAACTCTATCAAATGTTCAAAAAGTGCTTTACCACCCTTGAGAACCAACATGTGAAGGTTAATCTTGACACAAACAATCATTTTGAATTTCATGAATATTTGTTCCTTTATCTAGTGGTACATGAATCTCAAGACTCGTAATCTTCCTTGTTAACATCAAGGAAGCTACTTCTTAGTCATATCTTGAATTTGTTGGTCATACTCCAATTGAAGACTCTTTTTCCTAATAGATATGTTTTTTTTTACTTACCTTTCATTGAATTTTACTTTGAAACTCCCATCTTTCTTTTCACAAAAAATGAAAAATATAATTTGTTATCCTATATTTGATCCATTTTTAGAATCATGGTTTTGTAATGGATTTTATTTTGATGATTCTGTTTATGATCATTTACATGATATCCATCCAAGATATGGATATAGGGCAAACTCTATTCTACCTTGTGATGATAAGATCATAGATAAATTCATTGATGATGAAGAAGTCGGGTTCAACTATTGTAGAGAAATTGATTTTAATGATCGTTTGTTCAATTATCAATTTATTGATCACTCCCTGAACCTAGGCTATGTTCATATTGAATTTTAAAGTACTAAAGTATAATAAAATTACAATAAGGGAACATTCCCTTAACCTCTTTTCTATCCAAACAAAAGTGTGCATCACACAAATTTTGAAATTTTAGATGTTTTTAAGATCACTACCACATCCCGTATCTAAATTCACAAAAATGATGTAATGAATGCATCGTATATAGATATAGAAAAGAAAGGATTAGTATATGTTTTTTAAGTATGTTTTGTTGTTTTAGTATAGATTAAGATCAATGTTGATATAGGAAATAATTTTGAGATTAATGTTTGTCCTTTTTTAGTATGAAATATCCCATGAACCTAAATATTCAAATCTTTCCTCAATTGTCATTGATGAGCTCATTTCACTATGAAGTTGAGTATTATGCAAATTTTGACATCAATATGCCTACTATGGGCTTAAGAAGAAATAAAATTTATTTTCACCTAAATTCTTAACTCCTTTGTTGCCTTTTCCCTTTCACTCTTACGCTGCATAACAAATTTGTGAAGAATAAGGGTCAGATTTTGTATATACTAAACGTAGGAAGGAGTGAGGAGTTAACTCGAATTAGGGAGAGAATGCATGCCATTACAACTCACCTTTTGGACTTGGCTTCCTAGATCAACTGGACTTGTAACTAAACTTTGCATGTTATGGAAACGTGTCCTTGAGCCTTGACGTTGCATGACATACCAACTCAACATGCAACTCGACATGCAACTAGACATGCATGTAATGCAAATTGACATGCATGCAACTCGACATGCAACATGCAAAATCAAAAATGCAAAATGCAACATGCAACATGACTTATCAATTTGGATTTGACCACTCAAAATAGGCAAGCAATTCGACTTATACAAATTGAATTTGACAAATCAAACTAGAGATGCATCTCGACCTGTTACAACTTGATTTTTCCACTCAAACTATACATTCAACTCGAATTTTATGCATGGAAATTCGAATTTATTTTCATGGTGGATAATCATGTTACACGTGTCAATGCACTTGATCAATACATTTACATTATTTTCATAAGGAAGATTGTTTGTTTCTATCTCATGGAGGAAAACCCTTGCTTAACACTCTTGTTGGTTGGAAAAAAGGGGCACAAGAATCTGGTAAGACAAACTGAAATATCCACCCACTACCTAGCATAATTTTTTCACAACCATTTCCCATTCCACTAACTACCTAGCATGGATTGGGTTGTAACAACCACTGTCAATTCCTTTCATGTATTTTGTTAGTGGTTATCCTACCACTCAATGGAAACATGATTGAATCTTTGAATTACTATACAAATTCTCGAAGAAGCTAGTATTCGTAACTTTCCACAACACTATTGGTGCCTCTAAAGTTGTCAAACTCTTATTTTAACCTGTATGGAGTAATTTTACCTTACCTTTGGCCATCATTTATGATCACAACTCCCAATTGTCCTTAGAGGGAGATATGGATGCCAATATGAGGTTTTATTCACTAAGGACAAATCTCAAACAATGGATAGGGGAGAAATTGATGGAATTAGGCCATAATTAAGGTTCTTAACCTATGATCCATTATCAAGACCTCTAACCATAATATTGAACATTTGAAGTGTATATTTGGCATATAAGAGGGATATGGATGCAATCAAGAGTTTTTGTATAGTAGGGATAGTTCTTGATTCCTTAACCATAGCCAAGGGATGAAAATAAGTTCCTTACACCATGAAGGGATCTATGTGGGTCACTTTCCATGAACATTAGTGAAAACCATGAAAAAGGACCTTTAGAGGTAATATTTATCCCCCAAGTGGAATATAGGTACCACTATGAGTTCTTACATGCTATGGATGGGTCTTAATATGGTATTGGTCATGGTTGAGGGAGGAAAATAAGGCCCTTTCACCCTAGATGAATCCTTTAGGGATCAAGAGCCACAAAAAACACCATGATCCATATAGTATTTTGTATATAGGTCATCATTGTCCTTTAAGTGAGATATGAGAATAATTATGACATTTGTGCATCAATTATGGGTTTCAAGGACTTAGCCATAGTTGGGGGACAAATATTGCGAATTAAACCCTAAAAGAATATTTTTGCACTAGTGGTTAATGATCAAGGCCTTGAATTACAACACAAGTCGTCTAAAATGTATCTTTTGCATATGAGTGGGATAAGGGTGCCATTAGGAGTTTTTGTGTAATATGGATAGGTATCAAGGCCTTAACCATGATTGGGGAAGGAAAACAAGGTCATTAATTCCTAAATGAATCTTATAGTTCTTATGGGAAATATTCTTCAAACCCACAAAAACCTTTAGAAAGTACCTTTGTCCTTCAATAGGATATGGGTACCATTAAGAGGTTTTACAAACAAGATATAGATCTCAAGTATTTGACCCAAACTTAATATTATATGGCCTTGGTCCCTAAATTATGCCTCAAACCACCATGCAAACCCATATCGTTGGCCTCTTAGAGATATATGGGAATCATTAAGATAATTTGTGTACCATGCATGGGTCTCAAGGGCTTGACCATTGTCAATGAAGGAAAAAAAATATTGTAGGATCTAAATTAATATTCTAGGGATCATACTCCATGAATGACACTTTGATCCACCACACAAACCCTCTATATGGAATATTTGACCTCCAAATGAGATATGGGAGCTACTAGAAAGTTTTCAAAAGACATAATGGATGGGTCTTAAGACCTCAACAATGGTCATGGGAGAAAATAAAGGCTATTAAGAAATTAATAAATATTTTAAAGATGATTAACCATGAAAAATCCCTTGAACCAATATAGAGGGCCTTTATAGGGGATGTTTGGCCTTTGATTGAGATACAGGTGCCATTATAAGGTTTTGTGCACCATGGACGGGTCTCAAGGTATTGACCATGGTAATAGGAGGAAATAATGGGCCTCAATTACCATATACATATTTCAATATATGTTCCATGAACAGAGAATCAAAGAACAAAGGTTAAAGACCAATCATGTATTAGGGAATAAAATATCCTTTTATGGTTCATGGACCACGTATAGGATCTAAAAACATCACATAAGACATGTAGTTGGATATTTTACCCCACAAGCACATATGGACGCCATTAAGAGGTTTTTCACACTAGGGATTGGTATTAGGGACCTGACCATGGTCCAAGGATAACCATTAGGGCCTACAAAATACTTTTAGGACTCATACTCAAATTTCCCACCTCATAAATTTAGGCTATCAATCCAAGTGATGAAAATGTTATTATCATCCAACTTACTCATAATTGTGAATGATCTGTTTACAAGAATATTCACCTTCTCCTTGCATATTACATAGATATATTAATACTTCACTTTTTAATTGTAAAATCCTCTTATCTTGGCATAGTTTAATCATTTAATCATTGTATTATATTTGTCTATTAATAAAGTGAATCGCACTTGGACTCTTCCATGCCCACTTAGGGGATTTTGAACCTAATTTTTGTCACTCAAGATTAGCATAAACCTAAGTTTTAAATAGAGGACCTTTGATAGAAAACAAAAAATAACTTCTTCAATTGCTTAGCATAGTTCCAATGTGGTTAATTCAATTAGGAGAGGTGATGATTTCATTGTATCATTTTAGATATCTCACTATATTCTTACAATCTTGGCTAACTATATAACTGATTCAATTGACTGAAGATACAACCAAACATGTACTTGTCAGATATTTATTCCTCAGGTGAGGGAAGCTCGGGAAAAATAGTCAAGGGAAATGTGAATTCATATAGTAGATCATATGATACATGAACAAGGACCACTAGAGGTGAAAAGGTTAGAAGAAAATTCCGTAGACGCATGGAATTTTTTCTTTCCGAAGGAGGATCATGCTCTTATGATGATGAGAGCATAGAAGACATAGAGGTGTCACTCATGTATAATCATCTGGTGAAAAAATGGGTACCTAAAGAACTAATTCCATGAGACACTGACTTCATCGTCAACAATAGGACATATCGCATTGCACCATCCTCCCTACATGGCCTGGGCATATTTTACATGGATGGAATAATTGTAAAATACAATACAATAACTAAATTGATGGACTATGTCAGACCGTGTTACAATTATAATGATTGGATGTGGGTGGTTCAGTACATGCAAAGTATGCGAATATATACACTTGCCACAAATTATATACAACTAATAAACAATGATAAAAATAAGGGAGCCACTATATATATTGATGGAAGGCCTAATGCTTCTGGTAATATCACAGGTTTTATAAACAACACACGACCCGAGACAACAAACAAGCAACCAAATTGCATATATGAGGGACTAGAAGAGAATCAGGTAGTCATGTGCACGATAAAAAATATAGCTCATGGGGAAGAGTTATTAGCGAATTACCATTTGAATCGAATATAATCGTCGACTATTAGTGTGTGGGTACTTATGCAACACCTCTTTAAGAAACCTATACTTATTGCATTATATTTTTTGTATCCTTAACAAAGTTTGAAATATTTTATGGTCCCAATTTTATAATAATGTGGGAGGTTGATCCTGGAAAAGTGTCAGCCGCAGAACATGTAAATTATTAACAATTTCGATTTACACTTAATGCGAATTTTATTATTTATTTATATAATTTTATTTGTGTGGCAATTAGTTTTTTGTTATCGTTAAAAAAAATTTAAAAGTTTTGGGTTTCTAATTATATTATAATGTGGCGGGATGATCGTGGAAAAGGGGAAGCCGCAAAACATGTAAACGATTAACAAATTTGACTTTGATTCTACGTGAATTTTATTATTTTTTTATATAATTTTATTTGTGTGACGATTAGTTATTTCATTTGTTTATATAACTGAAATAACATTGTTTTTATTGAAATATGTAGT
>SNQJ01S0116448.1:16787-39787 GCA_010110895.2 Picea sitchensis | reverse complement strand
GTAAGATGAGAAAATCAAGAAGGAATATTTAAATGATAAAATATTGGAGAAATTTCTATTTATGGAAAGTGGTTAACCCTAAAATAAGGAAAATAGGTTAAGTGACCTAGAAATGGGTTAAGTGACCTAAAAAGGGGTTAAGTGACCTAGAGGATGAAAGTATAAATAAGATATAAATGGTCTCTTGTAGATCATCCTTTTTGTGGATCAATGGAGAGCTTCTTGTGAGAATATCTTTTGGAGTATTGATGGAGAGCTTCTTTTGAGAGATTCTTGAGAATTTTTGGTGTGGAACACTTGAGAATATTGAATATCTATAGGTGAATGAGGTAACCAATGATATCTAAGCCTAATTTCAGAAGGAAGGTGAAGAAAAGAGGGCCGGAATTGAAGGGAGGATAAATTCTTTCATGATGCTTTCTAAGGTATGTTATTTATAGGTCATCTCACCATTTTTGCTATAATTTTTTTTCTATAATGCTTCAGACTGTGGGATTTATATGAAATTGAGGAAACATATCCAAGTATATGTGGTAAACAATTCATCTTGTGGGTCGTTGTATTTTTGGAGTTACACTCTGTGGAAAATAGGGTTTGTGGTTAGTCCTGAAACTAGTCAAAAACAGGTGTTTCGGGTAAAAACGTCATAACTTATTCATAACAGATCCAAATTTAGTGAGACCAAATGTGTTGGTTAGGGTATAGACTGTAGTATTTTTTTTAACAATTTCATATCAATTCAACGAATATTTGGTGCGGGCCACGCTCTACAAGGTCACTCTCTAAAATAAGCCAGAATTAAGCAAGGTATGTCATTTTTGATATAACGGATTTTCTGAGAGGTTCCAAGTAGTTCCACCTGGAGGAATTGCATAAAAAACACTGAATAACATTGTGTATCAGTTTCAAATCTTTATTCATTACAGGTACAAAGTTATGATTACTTCAATTTGGGGTTGTTGATTAATCCAAAACTAGTCATGGTTGAGACAAGCAATTGATGAGTTGGCACATACATGAGGTGTATAGTTGATGATGTTGGTAAATATTGATGAGTCATTGTTGATGAGTATTTGACACATGATTGGTATATACTTGGTACATGGTTGGATGCACTTGTTTATGGTACAGGTTGTTTGGCACAGGTTGGTGCATGGTTGATGCACTTGTTTATGTTGATAGATTGATATATGTTGAGGATTGTTGCCTCATCTTAGTTGGTGCTGATAATGTAAGATGACTCTTTCATATAGAGCTGGTGTTCTTGTAGAGTTGTACTCTATTTAGTTGTTGCTGAAAAACCCCCGGATTGAAGTCCATAATAAAAGGAAAAAATGTACATACATCTTGTGTTCTTTGTGTTCCTTGTGGAGATGATTTGTTGATGATATGTTGTTGATATATGTTGCTTATATGTATTCACATATAACTGATTATAAATGACAAAAATCAGTAATGAGCAAATGTTGAATGTTAACTAAGGAGTTTTTGTGTAAGAGGGAAGTTTTTGGGAAAAAGATCCCCACACTCATTCACCCTCCTCTAAGTGTGGTAGAGTGTCTCCAACAACATTTTCATTTGGAATCATCTTGGATTTGGACTTTTATGTGGGCATAAGGAGTTTCCCCCTCGAAGAGGCTTATTATATAAATTTCTATCTTTTCAAAGCGTTGAGTACTTATGCGAGGTTTTCTATGCTATATTGATATTTGGTTAATAACGAGTCTTCTATCATGTATAAATGAATTTTCTCTAGAGCATTGTTTGTTCGTCCATTTCTTCATTTTATTGAGATTTAACCCTACCATATTGGAACTCATTGGATAGATAATTCACCGTACTTGAACTCCTTGGATAGATAGTTTAATCGATTGAGGGATCCTTGATTAATATATTTAATCAAAATAAGTTATTAATTGAGAGTGGCAATAACCCTCTAAGTGTGGTAGGTGTCTCCAACAACATTTTCATTTGGAATCATCTTGGATTTGGACTTTTATGTGGGCATAAGGAGGTTTCCCCCTCGAAGAGGCTTATTATATAAATTTCTATCTTTTTCAAGGCGTTGAGTACTTATTCTGAGGTTTTTCTATGCTATATTGATATTTGGTTCGTAACAGAGTCTTCTATCATGTATAAATGAATTTTCTCTAGAGCATTGTTTGTTCGTCCATTTCTTCATTTTATTGAGATTTAACCCTACCATATTGGAACTCATTGGATAGATAATTCACCGTACTTGAACTCCTTGGATAGATAGTTTAATCGATTGAGGGATCCTTGATTAATATATTTAATCAAAATAAGTTATTAATTGAGAGTGGCAATAATTAATGATATCGTAGATAAAAATATGTTTCACTACCAAAACAATTGGTTTGATTTCAATCTAAATTGAAGTTGGCCAAGATTATGGATTTTTGAATTGAGATGGACCAAAATTGAAGTTCTTGTTGATCACTTTTAACATCCAACATGTAATTGTTTAAGGAGTAGAGTAATTACCATCTTGAATACAATTTACCCCTTATCAAAATAGGTCAAAATTGAGCTAATCCTTGATTGACTTGAGTACAAATTTGTACATTTCTATGATATATTTATGTGCCACCAATTCAAATTTGCACATCGGTTTGTCAATCCATCATTATCTTATTTCTATTCACATGAGTTCAAATTTGTACATTTCTATAATATCTTTAATTACCCCCAATTCAAATTTGTATTGTCAATCCATCATTATCTGATTTCTAACATCGTTGAAGTATCCTTGTGCTACCTTTAAAACGTGTTTAGTTTTCCTTGTGCTATCTTACACCTTTAAAAACTTTATTCTCGTTTAATAAGTTGAGTGTCACCTTCCACCTCTAAAAACTTTAGTCATTTCCTTTAACATTTCTAGGCCCTTAAAGCTATGAATTTTTAAAAATTATTCACAATTACTCCAATCAAATTTAAATTTTAGATAAGATGGAATTAGTAAAATTCACTTTGATGGAACAATATATTGTAGTGTGGTCATCAACTAAGAATGATATAGTTTGAATACCTAAATTCCATAACATTACTTAATAACTTTTAGGATACTATGTTTAATTGGATATAGTCTCGATGATATTCCAAGAAATTTTATTGTATGTTGATCCATATTTTTTATCTTTTTATATAATATAGTTTCAACAATATTTCCAAAAGTCTTATTAGATCTTTCATGAATAAGTGGGTATCACATAAAACTAGAACTACATACAACCATAATTGAAAGCATATAGTATGTCTAAAAATAATTTTAGGCCAACAAAATATTTTCCAAACATTTATTAATAAAACCCAAAGCATATAGTATGTCTAAAAAAAAATTTAGGCCAAAAAATATTTGTCAAACATTTATTACATTCATTAATAAAACAAGGGCAAGTAGTGAATTAAACAATAATTGAATATCTTGTTTACAATCAAACTTCCATCAATAGAACCTTAACTAAGTCGAGAAAAACAATCATTGAATATCTTATTTACACTAAAACTTCCATCAATAGAACCTTAACTAAGCCGAGGAAAATGTTGGACCTTCGAATTTAAAACAAAAACAAAATGAAATGAGAAACGTTCCAATTTCATTGGAAAAGAAGCCAAGTCTCAGCTAGTAATAAAACCTAGGAAATCTTTCAAGAAAAAGAAAGAAAAAAAAAAGTAACACAAACACACTGAAACCAAAACTTTGAACATAAGACTAAACCTAATATAGGCAATTGATGAACCCTAAAACCTTTTCATAACACCTTGAAATATGCAATGACATTTTTTGACAGATAAAAACCCTACATCTACAATGACATTTGTTGGCAAATAGAAACCTTGAATCAACAATGACATTTGTTTTTTTTTTCTCAAAACCCAAAAGCTAACCGAGATTTTTAAAAGGGGAAAAGAAAATTTTAACTTGTGTTCCAAAGGACACTTTGAAAATGGAAGTCCACATCTAAATCCATAACCATCGCCTTTCAAAACCCGAGATCCCCTTCTACTAGTAACCCTTGCGGAAGGAAAAGGGTTTAACCTCTCATATCCACCTCTATCAATTAAACCAATGAATAATGCATTACCAAAGGAAATAGAGATAAGTATCCTCAGTTCCTTCTCAAATAATTTTATGTTGTGGAATGAACAATTGAGAACACCATTAAATATTGAAAATCTATCAATTCAAATGAACTTTATTTGAAATTCACTTATGACAATGAAGGCCATGGGTCATCCTCTCGTGATAAGTATCGAATCATTGTGGGAGTGGCATTGACATGCCTACAAGACCAAAATTATGAGTGTATCAATTCCCTAAATATGACCATGTGGACTATAGCTCATTGACATTTAATGTATCCATTCACTCAATATGACCATGTGGAATATAGCTCATTGACATTTAGTTGCCAAGTTGAATGACCGCCCCACCCTTCCATGACCATTAGGTGGTGAACCCTAGTTGAACCTTAAATGAGCATGCTCTCTCTCTCTCTTCATGTCAACCCTAGTTTAACCTTAAATGAGCATGCTCTCCCCCTTCATTTAAAGAGGTGGGTAACCTTTGGGTGTAAAATCCATGCAAAGCTTTTAACAAAAAGATAAAGATACATACATATACATATACTTGGTAGGGTACATCAAATCATCTCAAAAATTATTTTATTTTGGCAAAGTACTTTGAAGTGCAAGTGTTCTTATTAGATTTTGGGGCGTAAGAGTTTAGCAAAAACAATTTAAATTATTGTATTTTCGAAAAGTATTTAGAAGTGCAAGTGTTGTTGATAAATTTTGGGGCATGACAGTTTAGCAAAATAAATTTTAAATGAACAAGAGCACTAAATTTAACACGTTTAAATTTAAAAATGAAAGTGTAAGTGCATTTAACCTTTCATGCATTTTAGTTTCACTGTTTATAACTTAAGAACTGTCATTGTTTATAACTTAAAAAAAGATTAAGTGTGAGTTACCTATAGTTCACAGAGACAAGATGTATTGTTTAACAAATTTAAATTAAAAAATGAAAGCAGTTGTGTTGGAGACAAGATGTATTGTTTAACAAATTTAAATTTAAAAAATGAACCTGTAAGTGCATTTAGCCTTTCATGCATTTCATTGTCTCTATTTATAACTTAAAAAAAGTTAAGTGTAAGTTACCTGTAGTTCACAGCTATGTTGGAGACTCGATGTATTGTTTTTGTGGAAACACCGTAAATTGCAAACAAGTTATTATTAAATTTAGGCTTAATTTGGAATTGTTTAAATCAGTTAATCATTGCTACAATATAAATTGTAAGAAAATAAAATGTAAACAGTAAGCTCCATAAATCAAAGAGCTACAATATAAATTGTAAGAAAAACAAATTTAAATAGTAAGCTCCACAAGTCAAAGAAAAAATTTGTTGTATTTATTCTTTCACAAACTGATGCACCTCCCGTTCTTTTCAATTGAACTTGATCTTTACTGTTGTAAACTGCATTAAAACCCCCAAAACAGGGGTGCCAAGAATTGATCTATTCTTCCCAAATTCAGTCACTAACAGGATCAAATTTTTTCACTGTGTATTTTTTCACAGCTCCCTTCAGTCCAACCCTACACATGACCACGAGTGTGACTGTGATCAATTCCTTGTGTAGTGTGGCTTCACACAGAGCATTAAACTATGTTCTTTTCAGCAAGCTCAAAGGACCTCTACTTCCAATCCACGTGATCGAGGGTTACAACCTCGTTTTAGTCCTTCATCTATTGGCCCTTTTCCCCATGTGATCATTCCCTGTGACCTGCACTCTAACACATAGGTGCTCTATCCTCCTTATCAAGGATCAATGGTCAGAATTAAACTGGCGAAGAGATCTACAACTACGGACGATTATGGAGTGTCAACTAGCGCGTTGTTTAAACCCATCAATGAATTTCGCAATGGAAGATGCACGCCTATAGTGGGGTCAACGTTCACCGTAGATCTGTTAATCGTCGAAGATCGACGATCTAACATTAAAGTGAAGCTTGAATCTATGATGTCGATAATTCATCCTCCAATCTCTGCAATGCTCTCCATTCGTAGATCTATCTTCAACCTGATCCGACGATCACGACTTAATCAGTCGTTAACCCGATGGTCCTCCTCTGGACTCTCAAATATGAAAATCACGATTCATCGGTTATTGATTCATCACTTTCCTCACGATCAGATGATACTCCCTACAGTTCCCAGATACGACAGTCGTTGTAGGTTTCCACTGACTCCACCCTTCTACAGTCACGATCTACTCTTTATGCAAATCGACGGCTCATGTAGATCTCACCCGCTTGAGGTTTAAACAATGTGTAATGTTCTTCTGCCCAAACCTTGATAATATTTTCTTCAAAGCTTCATTCCACCCTATCCTCAACGTTATTCCTCATGAGCTTCATTCCACCATGGTTGTGTGAGTTGTCTAATGTCAACTCTCCCTTATTATGAATAGACAGGGATCATCAATCCTGAGATTTTTCCTCCTTAACCTGCAATCAATTCATGATCATGTAATTACACATAATCTTAATATACACAGGTTCCTTGGTCCGGGGATAGATATTCATTTAAATTCCATAGAGACATTCAATGCACAAATATTCTCGAACAAAGACTTTTCATTCATCAAAATGTACACTTATTGTACATAATATTACATAGGCTCGATGGCCTTCCTTTGCCTGGATCAAATCGACAAGATTCAATCATAATTTTGTCTTTGATCAACCTAATCTTTGGCTTGATTCCCCATTCAATTGGTCACCTCAATTCCTCTTAAGGCTTACAATATTTGCACAAAATATTTTTGCAGCCATTTCAGGTTCAAATCCACAATCTACTCAACCATATCCTAAGAATCCTCTAGATCCACAAAATCATCAACCAAATCCTAAGTCTAGGACTCACAATCCCTATGAGATCTAATATCTCCTAAGATCTCTCAACCCTCATGTTCTCATACATTCGAGAACAATTATAACTATATCCTCACACACACATTACATTCCAAATTCTCAAAAACATAGAAAAACACATCAAATCATGCTCATGGAACCTAAATGAAATACCCCCTAGATCTCTGCCAAATGTAAAAAATCTAGAAGGCATGATACATCAGAAATGATAATGTCAAAATTAATATCATCTAGCCATTGCCTAGCCATTGAAAAATAAAAGGAGTAAGCTACAAAAGTAAATCCTTGCCTTTTGTTTGTTGTGCCCAATAATAAAATAAGAATAACATACAAAAGTAGCAAGGATTGCCTTTTGTTTATTGTGCTCAGGAAGGATTGTCTTTTATTGTGCCCAAAGTAGCAAGTATTGCATTTTGTTTATTGTACCTATTGTGAAATTTTAAAGTACCCTATCTAGTACTTTACATTGAGCTACAAAATTCTAGAAAGGATTAACAACCATAAAGTTACATTGAGCTACAAAAGTCTAGAAAGGATTAACAACCATAAAGTTAACTACTCCAAACTAGGCCATTTTACTCTTTTATTAAGAGAATTTTGTGCGAAACTAACAATTAAGATAAAACTTATATGAAAATGAATCTAGTAAGGATTGACAACCATATAGTTAAATACTCCAAAGTAGGCCATTTTACTCTTTTATTAAGAGAATTTTGTGTGAAACAAACAATTAGATAAAACTTATATTAAAATGAGCAGCGTTAGGTTATGGGGCTCAGTGAATTTTTGAAGTTAGATTGTTAATGCAGAACCAAAAGTAAAGAGTGAGCTACAAAAGTCTAGAAAGGATTAACAACCAGTAGCCCATTGTGAAATTTTAAAGTAGCCTATAAAGTGCTTTACATAGCCTCCAACGAAGATGCTTTACATTGCATGCCTCCAAGTAGCCCATTGTGAAATTTTAAAGTACCCTATCAAGTGCTTTACATAGCCTCCAACGTAGATTTTTTACATTGTATGCCTCCAAAGTAGAATAAAAGTAAAGAGTGAGCTACAAAAGTCTAAAAACTAGGCCATTTTCCTCTTTTATTAAGAGAAATCTGTGTGACACTGGCAATTAGATAAAACTTGTATTAAAATGAGTCTAGAAAGGATTGATAACCATAGAATTAAATACTCCAAAGTAGGCCATTTTACTCCTTTATTAAGATAATTGTGTGAAATTGACAATTAGATAAAACTTATATTAAAATGAGGATAATTATGTGTGAAACCGACAGTTAAATGAAACTTATATTAAAATGAGTATAATTTTGTGTGATAGATAAAACTTAAACTTATATTAAAATGAGGATAATTTTGTGTGATAGATAAAACTTACATTAAAATGAGGATAAAACTTACAAAACTTACATTAAAATGAGCAGTGTTAGGTTATGGGGCTCACTGAATTTTTGAAGTTAAATTGTTAACAAAAAATAAAAGTAAAGAGTGAGCTACAAAATTCTAGAAAGGATTCACAACCATAGAGTTAACTACTCCAAACTAGGCCATTTTACTCTTTTATTAAGAGAATTATGTGTGAAACCAACAATTAGATAAAACTTATATTAAAATGAGCAGCATTAAGTTATAAGGCTCAGTGAATTTCTGAAGTTAAATTGAGATAACAATTTAAACGTGGGATCTTCTGATGTTAAATTGAAGGTAACAATTGAAATGTTTTAATTAGACGAAATAGCAGCCCCTTTTTTAAAACTTTGGCTCTATATGAAACCCATAACTTGTGATACCCCATGTTTAGAAAACATTGTTGGGCAATCAACATCTTCAAGGCCACGAGTCACCTAACTTTGCCTACTCCATAAATTCAAAAACCATTTTTTGCATTATATAAATATCTCAATGTACTAAGAGCTATTTATCAAATGCAAAATCAATCGTTATTATAATTTTAAATTTATTTGCGGAGTGAAGTTATAATGCTCCTTCTTCAATAGAGAGAATAATGCTCCTTCTTCTAAAACACCTCAACCTACAAGGTTGACACCTCAACAATTGGAGGAAAGAAAAGAAAAAGGTGTATGCTTTAATTGTGACAACAAGTACAGTAAGGGACATAAGTGTGGTGAGAAGAAATTATTCTACATAAATTGTGAAGAGAAAGAAGAAGAAGAAGAAGAACAACAACAAGAACCATATCAAGATGAAAACGTAGAAGCAATTTCATCTGAAGAATTGACTCCCACGATATCATGTAATGTATTGGCTGGAAATAGCACTCCTCAAACCCTCAAGATCGAAGGATATATCAAAAAGAAAAAGATAATAGTCCTAATTGAATCTCATTGTACTCATAATTTCGTTCACTATAAATTAGCCAAAGCTCTCAATTTCTTTGTATATCCAGCGCTAGAGTTTCAAGTAATGATTGCAGATGGAGGAACTATTAATTGCTCAGGAAAATGCAATAAGATCAATCTTACTATGGGGGAATATGTAATGAATAGTCCAATGATTTTTATACCCATGGGTGGTGTTGATGTTGTACTAGGAATCCAATGGTTACAATCATTAGAACAATGTCTTTTAATTTTCAAGAACTTTTCATGAAATTTTCAATGCAAGGAAAATAAATTGAGTTAAGAGGTATCACAAGGAAACCCAATAAGGTGATAATTTCTAATGGCGTGACAAAAGTATTGAAAAAGGGGCATCAAGGTCTTATTGCACAACTATGCTCACTACATGTTCAAACATCTAAGCCATCTATTCCTCTAGATCTCCAAGGGATCATTGATAAGCATTCCAAAGTATTTGAAGATATTCCCAAAGGTCTTCCACCCACTCAAAATCATGATTATGATATTCACCTAATTCCTAGGAGTGTTCCTCCTAACATCAAGCATGGTTGAAGAAATGTTAGAGGCTGGCATTATTAGACCTAGCCAAAGTTCTTACTCTGCACCGGTGGTAATGGTATTCAAGAAAGATGGATCATGATGTATGTGTCCAGATTATAGAGAGCTCAATAAGATCACTATTAAATATAAGTTTCCCATTCCCATCATTGATGAATTGTTAGATGAACTACATGGAGAAATCTATTTCACAAAGTTGGATCTTCGTTCAGCGTATCATCAGATTAGAATGAAGGAAGAAGATATCCCAAAAAAATCATTTCGAGCTCATGAAGGCCATTATGAATTTTTGGTCATGCCTTTTGGCCTTACAAATGAACCTTCCACATTCCAAGGGTTGATGAATTCCATTTTCAAGCCCTTCCTTCGAAAATTTGTTTTAGTATTTTTTGATGATATACTAATCTATAGCAAGTCTTGGGAGGATCATGTGCAACATGTTGACAAGGTGCTACAACTATATGTCAAACCATCCAAATATTTCTTTGGAGTGAAGGAGGTAGAGTATTTGGATCATATTGTATATCATGAAGGTGTCAAGGTAGACCCTAACAAGATTAAGGCCATGATGGACTGGCTGATTCCAAAAACATTGAATAATCTTAGAGGATTTTTGGGTTTGAAAGGTTACTACTGCAAGTTTGTTCGACACTATGGAAGAATAGCAGCACCTTTAACGACACTAACTAAGAAGGATGAATTTTCATGGACTCTATGTTAAACTTGGCAGCATCGACAGTCATTCTCCAATGAGAGCCCATATGGGCCACCCTGAGGCTAGCCAAGGAGATTTGGAGAATCAACCAGTCTTGTGAGGTATATACAAAATCCATGGGGAACTTAAAACCTCTCCAAGTCAAACCAAAAGTCAGGATGAACGAGAGGCTATGAAAGTCTAATGCAAAAGTCAGGGAGAATGTACAACCTCTATCAGCATAGACAGTCTAGTGAAAAAGTCAGGGGGAACGTACAACCTCGTGAGCATAGAAAATCTAGTGAAAAAATCAAGGGGAACATACAACCTCTGTGAGCCTAGTCAAACCTTGTGAGCCATGAGCAAAAGTCAAGGCATGTAGAAAACGTTAGGTTGAATATAAAATTCCTATGAGCTAGAAACAAATGATATTCCTAATATTGCAAATGATGTAATTGTATTGATATAGTGTGTTGGCACGTGTAAACATTATCCACCATGAAGCGAATTTTGAAATGCCTTATCAAGAGTTGTAACTAAAGTCTTGAGTCTAGTTCTATTTTAGTAATGTTGACTTGCAACTAAAGTCGTGAGTCTAGTTCTATTTTAGAACTAAAGTGTAATGTTGAGTTGCAACTAAAGTCTTAAGTCTAGTTCTATGTTCGAACTAAAGCATGTATGTCTCAAGTCTAGTTCTAAGTTTGAACTAAAGTGTAATGATGAGTTGTAACCAATATCAAGTCTAGTTCTAAGTTCGAACTAAAGTGTAAAGTTGAGTTGTAACCAATCTTAAGTCTAGTTTTAAGTTCGAACTAAAGCATGTAAGTCTCAAGTCTAGTTCTAAGTTAGAACTAAAGTGTAATGCTGAGTTGTAACCAATCTCAAGTCTAGTTCTAAGTTCGAACTAAAGTGTAAACCTGAGTTGTAACCAAACTCAATTCTAGTTCTAAGTTCAAACTAAAGTGTAAAGTTGAGTTGTAACCAATCTCAATTCTAGTTCTAAGTTTGAACTAAAGCATGAAGCTGAGTTATATTTAATGCATGCAATCAGGTTACTATTTCGAGCTTCCCCTCTTCCCCTCTTCAACCTATATAAGAAGAGGTTGAACCCTCTCTTCAACACAGTGTTGTAACACAGTTTTCACATGCAGGTTGAGGGTGAAGTAATAGAGGAGCACGTCAATGATAAAGAGGTAACATATCAGAGGTGTATTTCAGCAAGGTCTTGTAATTCTTTGTCAGGTCAGAGTCATCTTGGCAAGCTCTTTGAGAGAAGAACATTCATGGTGGATATTTGTAAGAGATCTTACATTATTAATGCAATAAAGGAATATTGTTTGCTGGGATTTTTCTCCCTGTACAGGGTTTCCCCAGTGTATATGTGTTGTTTATTTGCATGTTTACTTATCTACATAGTTATTGTTATTCAATTATGATTTGGAATTGTTGAAGTGTATTAAGTTGGAATCAAAGTATTGAAGAAAATAAAAGAATGAACGTGTAAGTGCATTTAGCCTTTCATGCATTTCATTGTCTCTATTTATAACTTTAAAAAAAGTTAAGTGTAAGTTACATGTAGTTCACAGCTATGTTGGAGACACTATGTTGGAGACTCGATGTATTGTTTATGTGCAAACACCGTAAATTGCAAACAGCTTATTATTAAATTTAGGCTTAATTTGGCATTGTTTAAATCAGTTAATCATTGCTACAATATAAATTGTAAGAAAATAAAATGTAAACAATAAGCTCCATAAATCAAAGAGATACAATATAAATTGTAAGCAAAACAAATTTAAATAGTAGGCTCCACAAGTCAAAGAAAAAATTTGTTGTATTTATTCTTTCACAAATTGATGCACCTCCCGTTCTTTTCAACTAAACTTGATCTTTACTGTTGTAAACTGCATTAAAAACCCCAAAACAGGGGTGCCAACAATTGATCTATTCTTCCTGAATTCAGTCACTGACAGGATCGAATTTTTTCACTGTGTATTTTTTCACAGCTCCCTTCGGTCCAACCCTACACATGACCACGAGTGTGACTGTGATCAATTCCGTGTGTAGCGTGGCTTCACACAAAGCGTTAAACTATGTTCTCTTCAAAAATCTCAAAGGACCACTGCTTCCAATCCACGTGATAGAGGGTTACAACCTCGTTCTAGTACTTCATCTATTGGCCTTTTTCCCCATGTGACCATTCCCTGAAACCTGCACTCTAACACAGAGGTGCTCTGTCCTCCTTATCAAGGATCAATGGTCAGAATTAAACTGCCAAAGAGATCTACAACTGTGGACGATTACAGAGTGTCAACTAGCGCGTTGTTTAAACCCATCGAATAATTCCGCAATGGAATTTGCACGCCTGTAAAGGGGTCAACATCCACCGTAGATCTGTTAATCACCGAAGATCGACAATCCAACTCTATTGTGAATCTTGAAGTTGTGGTGTCGATAATTCATCCTCTAATCTCCGCAATGCTCCCCGTTCGTTGATCTATCTTCAACCTGATCCGATGATCATGACTTAATCAATCGTTGACTCGATGGTACTCTTCTGCACTCTCAGATATGACAGTCACGATTCATCGGTTATTGATTCATCACTTTCCTCATGATCGGACGGTACTCCCTACAGTTCCCATATATGACGATCATTGTAGGTTTCCACTGACTCCACCCTTCTATGGTCATGATCTACTCTTTATGAAAATCGACGGATCATGTAGCTCTCACCCACTTGAGGTTTAAACATTGTGTAATGTTCTTCTGCCCAAACCTTGATAATATTTTCTTCATAGCTTCATTCCACCCTATCCTCAACGTTATTCCTCCTGAGCTTCATTCCACCATGGTTGTGTGAGTTGTCTAACGTCAACTCTCCCCAATTACAAATAGACGGGGATCATCAATCCTGATATTTTTCCTCCTTAACCTACAATCAATTCATGATCATGTAATTACACACAATCTTAATATACACAGATTCCTTGTTCCTGGGATAGAGATTCATTTAAATTCCACAGAGACATTCAATGCGCAGATCTTCTCAAACAAAGACTTTTCATTCATCAAAATGTACACTTACTGTACATACAATTAAATAGGCTCGATGGCCTTCCTTTGCCTGGATCAAATCAACAAGATTCAATCATAATTCCATCTCTGATCAACCTAATCTTTTGCTTGATTCCACATTCAATTGGCCACCTTAATGCCTCTTAAGGCTTACAATATTTGTACAAAAGAGTTTTGCAGCCATTTCAAGTTCAAATCCACAATATACTCAACCATATCCTAAGAATCCTCTAGATCCACAAAATCATCAACCAAATCCTAAGTCTAGGACTCACAATCCCTATGAGATCTAATATCTCCTAATATCTCTCAACCCTCATGTTCTCATACATTCGAGAACAATTATAATTATATCCTCACACACACATTACATTCCAGATTCTCAAAAACATATAAAAACACATCAAATCATGATCATAGAACCTAAATGAAAGACCCCCTAGATCTCTGCCAAATGTAAAAAATCTGGAAGGCATGATACATCACAAATGATAATGTCAAAATTAATATCATCTAGCCATTGCCTATCCATTGCAAAATAAAAGGAGTAAGCTACAAAACTAAATCCTTTCCTTTTGTTTGTTGTGCCCAATAATAAAAGAAGAATAACCTACAAAAGTAGCAAGGATTGCCTTTTGTTTATTGTGCTCAGCAAGGATTGCATTTTGTTTATTGTACCCATTGTGAAATTTTAAAGTAGCCTATCTAGTGCTTTACATTGAGCTACAAAATTCTAGAAAGGATTAACAACCATAAATTTACATTGAGCTACAAGAGTCTAGAAAGGATTAACAACCATAAATTTAACTACTCCAAACTAGGCCATTTTACTCTTTTATTAAGACAATTTTGTGCGAAACTCACAATTAAGATAAAACTTATATTAAAATGAATCTAGTAAGGATTGACAACCATATAGTTAAATACTCCAAAGTAGGCCATTTTACTCTTTTATTAAGAGAATTTTGTGTGAAACAAACAGTTAGATAAAACTTATATTAAAATGAGCAACGTTAGGTTATGGGGCTCAGCAAATTTTTGAAGTTAAATTGTTAACGCAAAACAAAAAGTAAAGAGTGAGGTTGAAAATTCTAGAAAGGATTAACAACCAGTAGCCCATTGTGAAATTTTAAAGTAGCCTATCAAGTGCTTTACATAGCCTCCAACGCAAATGCTTTACATTACATGCCTCCAAGTAGCCCATTGTGAATTTTTAAAGTACCCTATCAAGTGCTTTACATACCCTCCAACGTAGATGTCTTACATTGCATACCTCCAACGTAGAATAAAAGTAAAGAGTGAGCTACAAAAGTCTAAAAACTAGGCCATTTTCCTCTTTTATTAAGAGAAATCTGTGTGAAACTGGCAATTAGATAAAACTTGTAGTAAAATGAGTCTAGAAAGGATTGATAACCATAGAATTAAATACTCCAAAGTAGGCCATTTTACTCTTTTATTAAGATAATTGTGTGAAATTGACAATTAGATAAAACTTATATTAAAATGAGGATAATTATGTGTGAAACTGACAGTTAAATGAAACTTATATTAAAATGAGGATAATTTTGTGTGATAGATAAAACTTATATTAAAATGAGGATAATTTTGTTTGATAGATAAAACTTATATTAAAATGAGGATAATTCTATGTGAAACTAACAGTAAGATAAAACTTATAAAACTTACATTAAAATGAGCAGTGTTAGGTTATGGGGCTCACCAAATTTTTGAAGTTAAATTGTTAACACAAAATAAAAGTAAAGAGTGAGCTACAAAATTCTAGAAAGGATTGACAACTATAGAGTTAACTACTCCAAACTAGGCCATTTTACTCTTTTATTAAGAGAATTATGTGTGAAACTGACAATTAGATAAAAATTATATTAAAATGAGTAGCGTTAAGTTATAGGGCTCGATGAATTCCTGAAGTTAAATTGAGATAACAAGTGAAATGTGGGCTCTTCTGATGTCAAATTGAAGGTAACAATTGAAACATTTTAATTAGATGAAATAACAGTCCCTTTTTTAACACTTTGGCTCTATATGAAAACCATAACTTGTGATACCCCATGTTTAGAAAACATTGTTGGGAAATCAACATCTTCAAGGCCACAAGTCTGTTGGATTACTGAGAGGGGGGTTTAATCAGTAATAGTGTAATTATAATCCTTTTTCTTCAAATGTTATATCAATGTAGAATTATTAGCCAATAATGAGCAGTAAGAAATAAACAATCACACACATACACAGTACACCAGTGTTTTATGTGGAAACCCAAATTGAGAGAAAACGACGGAATGCTTTTTCCTATATGTCTTGAAGAATTACATTCATTGGAAGCACCAAATTCCTTTGTTTTCCAACTGCAACTGGAAGGAGGCTCCAACCCCCTAGTTTCTCAAGCTACAACCTGAGGGAAGCTCCAACTCCCCAATTCTTTGGCTACAACCAGAAGGAAGCTACAACCCCCAATGTTCTCCAGCTACAACCAGAAGGTCGCTACAACCACCTGTCCTTGCCCTGTCCTGCCACCCTGAAGTAGAGGTAGAATGATGGAACCACTGTCACACTATCATTGTGAGATATACCGTTGTAAACCTATACCCATAAATCTGAACCATGCATCAACCATGCATCTGTTAATGTTTAAGCCATTATTATAGATGTTTTCATTTCATTAGATAACAATAGCATAATCCAAGATCACTGAGAAATACAAAATCACAAGAGACACAACATTTATCCTGGGAAACCCTCTAGGGGAAGAAAACCCAGCAAAACTTCCTTAATATAGATAGCCAATACAATGACAAGAGATCTCTATGCTAAAATAGAAAGTCCTCTCCAAGATATGCACCACTCTCTCTCTCCTTTGTCAGTAACAGATTAGAACTTGTTTCTCAAACTGAGAAAGTGATTTGTGATCAAATGAGGCGCTAGCCTCATTTATTTATACAAGTTCTGGCACGTGTGAAGTGTCTCTTCATTGGCAGGGCCGACTTCTCAATCTGGGTGGGTAAACCCACCTTTATTATATTTTTGGGTCTCTTAATTAACTACTAGGGTCGACTTCTTATTATGCCTATTACAATTGTCTTTTGACCAATCCGCAAAAGGGGATTTGGTCCTATTACAATATCCGACATGATCAATCCATAATGGGGATTGATCCTATAAATAAAATATCAATAATAATAGTAATACTCTTTGCAGTTACATTATTTCAACACCCCCCCTTAACAAGAAGGATATTCTTCAGCAGCATCATGCGAGAGAGAGAGGACAACATCATCAACAACATCAAGTGGGAGGACAGCATCATCAATATCATCTTGGCTGGCATATCTATAAATCATCAGAAGTTTTCTTCATCGGTAGCATAGTCATTCTCGAAAGAATGTCATCATCATCAGCATCAATATGTATCAGTATAAAAAATGATACCTCATCATAGCACTAGGTTGGCCCATCACAGTACTAGATTGGCTCTATGTCACAGCTGTTAAGTTGGTAGCTCAGTGCAAGTCACATCTTGCTTTACATCTAAAAACTAGGTCAGAAGCAAGGTATACATCATCTTTCTTTACGTCTAATAACTGGGTCAGAAGAAAGGAATACATCATCTTGCTTTACATCTAACAACTAGGTCAGAAGAAAGGAACACATCATCTTGCTTTACGTCTAACAACTAGGTTAGAAGCAAGGAACACACACATCATCTTGCTTTACGTCTAACAATGAGGTCAGAAGCAAGGAATCATATTGCTTTACATCTAACAGGGAGGTCAGAAGAAAGGAACACACACATCATCTTGATTTACGTCTAATAGGGAGGTCAGAAGCAAGGAATCATCCTGCTTTACGTCTAACAACGAGGTCAGAAGCAAGGAACACACACATCATCTTGCTTTACGTCTAACAGCGAGGTCAGAAGCAAGGAACACACACATTATCTTTATTTATGTCTAACAGTGAGGTCAGAAGAAAGGAATCATCTTGATTTACGTCTAACACCGAGGTTAGAAGCAAGGAACACACACATCATCTTGCTTTACGTCTAACAGTGAGGTCAAAAGCAAGGAATCATCTTTCTTTATGTCTAACAGGGAGGTCATAAGCAAGGAACACACACATCATCTTGCTTTACATCTAACAACGAGGTTAGAAGCAAGGAATCATCTTGCTTTACATCTAACAGTGAGGTCAGAAGCAAGGAACACACACATCATTATGCTTTATGTCTAACAGCGAAGTCAGAAGCAAGGAATAATCTATACTCCCCCTTTCAGGGAGGGTCCTTTCGGACTATACCAATCTTATCTCAAAAGTGTTCAAACTTTACATGAGATAGAGCTTTGGTCAACACATCAGCAACCTGTTCATCTGTGCTAACATACAGGAGCGTCAAGGCTCCTCTCTGCACCATGTCACAGATGTAATGATAGTGAATCTCTATGTGCTTCGACCTGTCATGGAATACAAGATTCTCTGTCATCTTTATGCAGCTCTGGTTGTCACATAGGATAGTGGTTGCTTCCATTTCTAGGTCAAATAGACTGGTCAACAACTTTCGAAGCCATATAGCTTCACATCTAGCAAAACATGTGGCAATGTACTTTGCTTCTGCTGTGCTAAGAGAAATACTGGATTTCTTCCTACTCTGCCATGAGATCATGGTTGATCCCAAACTGAAACAACATCCGTAAGTGTTTTTTCTTTGAGCAATGTTTCCTGCCCAATATGAATCAGTGTATCCACTCAATGTGAAATCATGATCTCCATCATAGATGAGACCATAATCTATTGTACCTTTAAGGTACCTCATCACATGTTTTGCAGCCACTAAGTGAACACGTCTGGGTTCTACCAGAAACTGACTCAAGGTGTTCACAACAAAACAAATGTCCGGTCTGGTGTTCATCAAGTACATCAACAATCCAATAATATGTCTGTATAGTCTGGCATCTATCAAGTCTGACGAAGTATCGACCAACAGCTTTAGCTTCGCTTCCATGGGTGTATTCATGGACTTGCATTCCAGCATGTCGAATCTCTTTAAGATTTTGACCGTGTACTTCTGTTTGTTAAGGAAGATCCTCTCAGGACTTTGCCATACCTCAAGACCTAAGAAATAATGCATTAGGCCAAGGTCTTTCATTTCAAATTCCAAGGAAAGTCTCTTTTTACATTCAGCGATGATATTTTCTTCTCCAGTTAAGAATAAGTCATCCACATATAGCAGTAACATTACTGGCTCATTATCCATAATTTTGAAGTAGAGATTTAAGTCTACTTTACTCTTCGTAAAGCCTAATCTCATCAAGAAACTGTCTATATGGCCATACCAAGCTCTAGGAGCTTGCTTCAATCCATATAAGGCTTTCTTCAATCTGCAGACATGAGACCTGTTATCTTCAACCTCAAATCCTTTAGGTTGCTCTATATACACTTCCTCTTCGATGACACCATTTAGGAAAGTTGTCTTCACGTCCATCTGGTGCAGCTTCCACTTCATCTTAGCTGCAAGAGCTATGATGGTCCTGATCGAAGTGTATATGGCCACAGGAGTGAATGTCTCTTCATAGTCAATGCCTTCTTTCTGGGAAAAGTCATGAGCGACAAATATTGCTTTATATTTCTCAATACTTCCATCAGCAGCATGTTTTAGTTTGAAGATCCATTTTGATGATACCACATCCTTACTTTTTGGTCTGGGAACTATTTCCCATACATCATTCTTTATTATGGATTGGTATTCCTCTATCATGGCATCTACCCATTCCTTCTTTTGAATGGCTTCTTCAAAGAAGGTAGGCTCCTCATCTAGGAGATAACACATCAAAGTCGTGTAACTAGAGAATGGCTTTGGTCTTTTCACTTGTCTTGAGGTTCCTTCTGGAACACCATACTTCTCTCCATCTTGAATAAGCTCTCTTTCCCAAGTAGGCTTTCTTTTATGGGAGAAGGTCATTTGAGGAGGTTCTTGAACTTATATTACATTATGGTCTTCAAGAGTTTCCTCATCAGGGGAAGTTACGACTTCCCTCACTGGTTTTGCAGCTCTTGGGAACTTCCCTCACTAATTCTACAATCCTAGGAATTACGGGTTCCTCTTCATATACTTCTTCAAGTTGGCATCTTATTGATTTCTTAAGTGTTGCTTCTTCATCAAAGGTCACATCCCTGCTAATCTCAATGTGGCAGTGACCTGGTATGTAGATTCTGAAGGCCTTGGAGACCTCACAGTATCCCACAAATATTCCCTTCTTTCTGAAGGGTTCCAGCTTGTTTCTCTTCTCTTTCAGAATGTGTATGAATATTGGGCAGCCAAATATTTTGAGATGGCTTACCTCTGGCTTGTTTATGGTGAACATCTCTTCCAGGGTATTGAACCCAAGTGCACTATGGGATAATTGGTTCTGCACATAAACAGTTGCCATTGTTGCTTATGCCCATAAGCACATAGGAAGATCTTGATCATGGATCATAGTCTTCACAGCTTCTAGTATGGTTTTGTTCTTCCATTCAGCTACACCATTTTTTTGGGGATCCTCTTGATCCCAACATCTTTACAGAAGTTCACAAGCTCTTTTGAGGTATATTCTCCTCCATTATCTGACCTGAGTATCTTATTATTCCTTACAGAAAGGTTCTCTAGCAAGGCTTTGAATTCCTTGAACTTGTTGAACACTTCAAATATATCCAGGTCTTTATGAGAATAATCATCAATGAATGATACATAGTATACATACCCACTAATGGAGGATGATGGAATTGGGCCACACATATATGAATGGATGAGTTCTAGGACTCCTTCTGTCTTGTTGTCCCTCTTCGGAAATGGGTTCTTTATGTTCTTCCCTTGTGCACATCCATTGCATACACCTTCATGGTCACCTTTGAGTTCTAGTAAACCTGTGACCACTTTGCATATGTATTGTAGTGCCTTGTAGTTGATGTGAGCTAATCTTCTATGCCAATATTCTTCAATAGCGTGGGTCATGGAAGCTTCTAAGTGACCCTTTAGTTTATGCAAGTCACCTTCTTCCCTTCTAATGATGATTGCTTCATTTATGGTCTCTTCTTTAGCACGTTGCCTTCTACAACCTTCACTATAGCTTCCTCAGGGTTATTACATGTGACCTGGAGCAAGGTAAACAAAACAACAAGCAAGAACAATATCCTTATGATAATATGAAGCAATAACATGAACAATCATCACAGTAGCTCCTTTAGAGCTATCACTTATAATTTATCTGAAGCAAAGATTAAAGGTAAGGAATAAAATACGAAATGAGGTCAACACTTTTATAGTGTTGTGACCAAGCATTCTTCCATGGAAACCTGACACTAACACACAAGGTTTCTCCTAGAGGAGATGTTAGTTGTATCAAGCAAAGCATATACCTCTATATGCTTACATGTTATCAGGTATAATACTTTACAAAGACTGTTGTCTCAACTATAGTCATCAACTTGTCATGTGTACCTTTGAATCTTGATTAATCAAACCTGGAGCCTTCTCCTCAAGAATGAGTGCTTTCTTTTCTTCCAGGTCTCCTTCACTCAAGTGACGAGTGCTTTCTTCAACCTGTCTTCTGTACTAAGACAATATGCTACCTTGACAAAAGGTTAGGTTAGAGGATAAGTTCTATGATCAACTTTTAATCCTTCTAATAATTTGATCATAGCTTCAACATGCAACACTAATAATGTCATGCCAAATAGATGCATATCAGAATAATCACACCTAGGTTGCATCGTTCCTCTGAATGTGTTGGATCTTGAGATCCTTCTGGATCTATGGCAAGAGATCCCTTCTCCTACAAATACTCTTTAGGGTTTAACCATTAAACATATGTGAGTACATACCTCTGATGACATTTGCAGATGGTGGCTCCATCTGGTAGCAGCGGTAATCATTACCAACTCTTAAGAAAACTTCAAGGGTGATTGAAACTGGTCTTACAGATGCAACTGCAGCTGATGCTGCAACTGCAACTGGTTATGAAACTGCAACTGCAACTACAACTTAGGGTTTTATGAGAAAACCCTAATTTTTCAAACTTCAAATTTTGAGATTCTGATCCAGGGAATAGATGCGCTGGGCTGAGGGGAGTATGTTGGTGTAGTCAGAATTTCAAAAATCCAACTTTTACCCCCTCAAAATTGATCTGCGTATTTCTGGACTGGTGCTTCTGGTTTTCTGGTACTTCTGGTACTCTAGTTTTCTGGTTTTCTGGTACTTTGTGAAAATAGGGTTTCACTTTCCGGGAGATCTAGCCACTGAAAAGGTGCGTTGATGATGCCAAATTGATCCTTAGGGGAGGGAACATCTTTCTAGATAGTTTTAGGGATAAAATACCTCTCCAACAAAAAGCCCTAATTTTCATGTACGGTAACAGTGACATTTTTCACTTGTGAAAGATGCTTCCTTCAGCTTGGCTCTGATACCATGTTAATGTTTAAGCCATTATTATAGATGTTTTCATTTCATTAGATAACAATAGCATAATCCAAGATCACTGAGAAATACACAATCACAAGAGACACGACATTTATCCTGGAAAACCCTCTGGGGGAAGAAAACCCAGTAAAACTTCCTTAATATAGATAGCCAATACAATACCAAGAGATCTCTATGCTAAAACAGAAAGTCCTCTCCAAGATATGCGCCACTCTCTCTCTCTCCTTTGCCGATAACAGATCAGAACTTGTCTCTCAAACTGAGTAAGTGAGTTTTGATCAAATGAGGCGCTAGCCTCATTTATTTATACAAGTTCTGGCACGTGTGAAGTGTCTCTTCACTGGCAGGGCTGAATTCTCAATCTGGGTGGGTAAACCCACCTTTATTATATTTCTAGGTCTCTTAATTAACTGTTGGGGCCGAATTCTTATTCTGCCTATTACAATTGTCTTTTGACCAATCCGCAAAAGAGGATTTGGTCCTATTACAATATCCAACATGATCAATCCACAATGGGGATTGATCCTATGCACAAAATATCAATAATAATAAGAATACTCTTTGCAGTTACATTATTTCAACAACATCAACCTGTACCTCAACCTGTAATCAACCTGTACCATAAATGTGTGCATCAACCATGCACCAACCTGTAATCAACCTGTACCATAAAAAAGTGCATCCAACCATGTACCAAGTATGTGCCAATCATGTGTCAACTACTCATCAACTATGACTCATCAATATGTACCAACGTCATCAACTATACACCTCATGTATGCGCACCAACTTATCAACTACTTGTCTCAACCATGTACTCAACATGTACCACAACCAAAATCCCTCATCAATTTCATCATCCAAATATGATTTGTAGCTCTGTAA
>SNQJ01S0116448.1:0-16777 GCA_010110895.2 Picea sitchensis | reverse complement strand
TTTCCTTATTTTAGGGTTGGGTCCACTTCTAATTTCTCCATTAAATTTATTATTAAAATAATTTATTTTGTATTCACTTTGAATTATAATACACTCATCACTTCACTTTATTATTTACCTTTTAAAATCTCTTAAACCACTTTAACTACTTTGACCTTTTTGGGCATCTAGATGACATATGAGGGTCCTCCAACTTTGTAACGCCATAACTCTCAAACCGTGAGGAGTTATGTGACATTCTACATACCACCAAAAATGGAATGACATGTACTATCCATATAGAATAGTATTATCTGAAAATATATCATAACTAATACCTTTACCCATCAAACAAAATTGGGTCCATTACCCAAACCTAGGGTCTCCAACTTCTCATGGATGTAACTCTCTAACCGTGAGGAATTATGTGAAGTTCCACATACCACTGGAAATGAAATAACAAGAACTATCCATCTAGGATATTTTCCCTGACAAAATCACTTTCCTTCATCTCATTATTCCATAATTAAGCATGGGTTCTCTTACTCCACAAAGAATCTTCTCGTGAGGGCTTTCACCATAAGGGGACCACTTTGGAGTTCATCCATATTTACTTATTATCAACCATGAAAAAAAAATAATGAGTCATATTTACATCAAAAAATATTGGGTCCATTACCCAAACCTTTGTGCTACAGGGCTTTCTTCAAGGGTTGACATCAATGATAACCAACCTTAATCAACAATCTCCCCCTTTGGCATTGATGGCAACAATCTGATGCAATATTTAAATCATATCACTCATGCTCCCCCTGGAACCATGCCTTTTTCCTCTGCATCTGATAAATCTGCTCCCCCTAGAACCATGCCTCTGTCCTCTGCATTTGATAAATCTTCTCCCCCTGGAACCATGCCTTTGTCCTCTACATCTGATAAATCTGCTCCCCCTAGAACCGTGCCTTTGTCCTCTGCATCTGATAAATCTGCTCCTCCTGGAACCATGCCTCAGTCCTTTGCATCTGATAAATCTCTCCCCCTTTGTCATCAATGGCAAAGGTATCTTTCCATTCGGGGCTGCTCCCCCTGACAGACTGTCCTATTATGGTACTTCCTCATGTACATATAAGACATATAACATAAGCATTCAAAAAGAATTCATTTTTGGAGTAGAAATAACTCCAAGTCTTTGGCGGAGATATTCAAAGGCTTACCGTGGAAGTGGTTTTCTAAATATGTCTTCCACTTGTTCTTTTGAGCCCACATACTCAACTCTGATGTTCTTTTCTACAACCTGTTCCCGTAGAAAGTGATACTTGATTGGAATGTGTTTAGTCTTGGAGTGCATCACCGAGTTTTTTGAGATACTGATAGCACTTGTATTATCACAATATATTTGAATGGGCTCATCATACTCAACTTGTATATCTGTCAAAGTTTGTTTCATCCAAAGAACCTGTGTACAACATGTTGTTGCTGCAATATACTCTGCCTCGACTGTAGATAGAGATATTGATGATTGTTTCTTGCTTAACCATGATACCAAACACTCACCTAAGTAGAACGCTTCTCCACTGGTGCTTCATCGGTCATCAATACAACCTTCCCAATCTGCATCTGTGTAGGCAATAAGTGATAGATCTTTTCCTTTTGGATACCATAATCCAAACTCTTTTGTTCCTTTGAGATATCTAAATATCCTCTTCATTGCTAATACATGTGATTCCTTTGGTGTTGCTTGAAATCGTGCCACATGTCCAACTGCCTGCATTACATCTGGTTTGGATGCTGTCACATATAGTAGGCTACCAATCATTGACCTATATTGCCTCTGATCTATAGACTTTTAATCATCATCTTTTCTCAACTTACAACTGGTTTGCAATTTTCCATTCCGAACCTCTTTAGCATTTCTATGATATACTTGGTTTGAGAAATAAAAATTCCTTGGTTTCTTTGACGTATGTGAAGTCCCAGAAAGAAGGATAGTTCTCTAAGTAACGAGATTTCAAATTCATTCTGCATGTCTTTTGCAAATTTTTGGCTTAACCTGTCATCATCACTACCAAAAATAATATCATCAACATAAACTTCAATTAATAAAATATTACCTTGACTTACCTTGATGTAGAGGTTATTGTCTTCACTTCGTTTTTTTAACCCTGCCTACTGCAGATACTTATCCAGTCTGGAGAACCATGCTCTAGGAGCCCATTTTAGACCATACAAGGCCTTCTTTAATTTACACACATAGTCTGTGTTCTCTGACAACTGAAATCCTTCTAGTTGTTCAATGTAGACTTATTCTTCAAGTTCCCCATTCAGAAAAGATGATTTTACGTCCATCTGATATACTTTAACATTTTTGGAGCATGCATAAGCTAAAAGCAAATGGATTGCTTCCATTCTAGCAACTGGGGCAAATGTCTCTTCAAATTCGATTACTTCAATCTATGCATATCCTTTACATACCAATCTAGCTTTGTTCCTTGTAACCTGTCTATCTTCATTCAATTTATTCCTGAAAACCCATTTTGTCCCGATCACATTCTTATTCTTTGGTCTTGGAACCAATTCCCAAGTGTCATTTTTCTCTATTTGATCCAATTCTTCATCCATGGCCTTATTCCAAAATTCATCCTTGTGATTACTTCAATCTATGCATATCCTTTACATACCAATCTAGCTTTGTTCTCAACCTGCCTATCTTCATTCAATTTATTCCAAAACCCATCTTGTCCCTATCACATTCTATTTTGACTTTGGGAACCAATTCCTAAGGTCATTTTTCTCTCATTTGATCCAATTCTTCATCCATGGCCTTATTCCAAAATTCATCCTTTTGTTGGCTTCTTCAAAGTCAGCTTTGTTCAATTGTAGATACAGAGTGTTAGGTGTGTTTGTTCCTGCGGAATGAATTCTTCTGGGCCCCAACTCTTGTCTCTTTGTTTCCAATAATCTGATATGAAGGATGATTCTTTGTAATGCCATTGTTAGGTTTTTTGGAGATACTTGTTGAACTTCTCTCTTCTACTCTCATTTGACTTTCCATCTTCATCTTCCTCTTCTTCTTTTTCATCTTCTTCTTCAAAAGTTGTTCCACTGGATTTGTTTTCTTCTTTCTTTGATTCTAGTCTACCTGCTTTTATCAATTGTTACTTGGATGCTTTCCACAACTTTTGTTTAATTCTAGATTGTAACACTTGTATGCTTTCCCTTGTACTTGAGTAACCACAACAAGTATTCCTTTTTCCATGAGAGTCAAACTTTCCCATTCTCACATCTCTTTGATGTAGCATTTGCTTCCAAAAATTTGAAGTGCTTCACATTTGTTGGTCTTCTTGTCCATAGCTCGTATGTGGAGCTTTATTAGTTGTTTCTAAGCATTACCTATTTTGAATGAACTGTTGTATGCACTACCCGTGGCCAAAAAATATCCACAACTTTGAATCCATTATCATTGTTCGAGCCATTTCTGTATTGTCATGTTCTTCTTTCAACAACTCCATTCTGAGGTGTCCTAGCTGGCGGGATGGAGAATTGCCTTTTTTATTCTATGATTTCTGCAATAGTCCATAAATTCCTTTGAGGCACCTCCACATTCGATCTTAAGCATTTGATTCTGAATCCAACCCCATTTTCAACCATTTCTTTGTAGATCTGAAATTTTCAAAAGCTTCCGATTTGTTCTTGAGGAAAGAAAACTCCATTCATTCTGTATAATCATCAACCAATAACATAAAGTATCTCTCAATCTTTTAAGTCTTTTGTCGTAGTTGGTCCAACTAGATCGCGATGCACAATTTTCATTGGTTTTGTTGTTGAAACATTCCTTTGATTTGAACCTGGTCTCTTTGTTTGTTTCCTTGTTGGCAATGCTTGTGCATAAAGTGTTGGTTGGTTTCATGATCCGGGAAATTTCTCTGACTGGGCTATCTTTACTACTTTGACAAGTTTATAAAAAATGCATGTGACCCATTTTGTGCCATAGCCAGCTTTCATTCATTTCCTAGACAACACTTTTCATTTCCAATTTCACTTTAACACATATATGTTGCTTAAAGTCATTGTAGCTTGTAGCTGCACTACCTTTCCTGTCCCTCATTTTTTTATCTCACACTTTTTGTGAATCAAAAGTAACTTTATGACCTTGGTCACACATTTGACTCCTACACTTAAAAGAATATGTTTTGAAGTATCTTCTACTAGTAGAACATTTTATGCCTTTTCATTCTTGTTCCCAATTCAGACCTGTGTCTTTTCCAATGATTTGGATGAATCATCATTTCCAAAGGATAGATCCATCTCTTTCCTCTTTGTGATGTAAGAAACTTGTCTCTATCAATTGCCATGTGTTTTGAATCCACTGTCAACATACCAAACTGCTGCTTATGTTTATCTTGTAGAGCTTAATTCACAAGCATCTTTCCACATATATTGATCTTTCTTTCTTATCCATGTCATTTTTCCGAGGTTCTCTGCTTTTGTGACTATGTTGAGGTTCTCTAGGAGGGATCGTTATTCTGCAATTTTTGGGCCATGTGTCCAAAATTGTTATATTTTTAACATTCCACTTCGCTCAAAGATTCAAAACCCGCTTGTAACTTCTTCCTCTATGTTTCACTAGGGTTCCTCTCTGAATAACCCCCTTGTGTAAGGGCTCTCAAAGTAGTTATTGTTCCTATTGTTAGCTCATAATTTAGCTTTATGTCCAAAATTATTACATGCATAACATAAACCAAAAAATATAGTTTGATACCTGGTAGTTGAAGATCTTATGAAAGGAGGTGCTCTTATGAATCCTTCTTCTTCTGAGGCCCCGGGTTTTATATGTTGTTGATTCTGAAATCAATCTTCTCGGATGGGGGAGTGTCCCCGTAATCTTCCTTGTATATCTTTTATCCCTTTGATTGTTTCTGCATAACTTTTTGATTTGTTTCTTGCTCTATTGTTTTGTTTGATCCCTTTTCTGTCTGATTGTATCCAAGTCCGACTTGTCAAGATAAGAGATTTTTACCGTTGATAATGTCATCCAACTTTTTGAGCTATTCCGCATATTTTCTTTGAATATCCTTTCTTAGTAGTGACAATCTTTGCTTCTGGGTTTCCAATGATCATGTCTTTCCTTTCCTTCTAGTTGTTCTTTGAGTGATTCTCTCTGATTAAGGTTGGTTGTCATTGATGTCAACCCTGAAGAAAGACCAGAAAGTACAAAGGTTTGCACAGAACCAATAGTGTTTGATGTAAATATGACTCATTATTGTTTTGTCATGGTTGATAAGAAGTAATATGGATGAACTCCAAAGTGGTCCCCTTATGGTGAGAAGCCCTCAATGGAAGACGCTTTGTGGGAGTAATAGAACCCATGCTTAGTTGTGGAATAATGAGGATGAAGGAAAGTGAATTTTGTCAAGGAAAATATCCTAGATGGAAATTCTTGTCATGTCATTCTCGGTGGTATGTGGAACGCCACATACCCTCACCATTAGAGATATGGCCATGAGAAGTTGAGGACCCTGTGCCTGGGTAATGCACCCATTTTTCCTTGTTTGATGGGTACCAGTATGATTTATGATATATTTTATATAATACTATTGTATGGATATTACATGTCATGCCATTTCTGGTGGTGGCTGTAGAAATTCATATAACTCCTCACGCTTGAGAGTTATGGTCTTACCAGTTGGAGGACCCTCATATGTCATCTAGGAAGCCCCAAAAGGCTTCAAAGTAATCAAAGTGGTTTTAAGAGATTTTAAAAGGTAAATACTAAAGTGAAGTGATGAGTGCACATAATTCAAAGTGAATACAAATAAATTATTTCAATAATAATTTTAATGGAGAATTAGAAGTGGACCCAACCCTAAAATAAGGGAAAGTGGGGGGCCAAGTGACCTAGGGAAGATGTTTTAAGGAAGCTACTTGGAGAGTATAAATAAGAGGCAAGGCTCTCATTTGAAATACACTCTTGAGCATATTGAATATCTATAGGTGTCCGAGGTATACAAATGATACCTGTTGAAATCAAGAAAGTGAAGAAAAGAAGGTCAAATGCAAGGGAAGGATAAATTCTTTGATGGTGCTTCTAAGGTATGTTATTTTCTTGTGGTCATATCACCATTTTCACTATACCTTTTCCTATAAATGATTCAAATCCTGAAATTGCTATGAAAGGAGGAAAACATATCCAATTATCTATGGTTAAACATTCATCTTGTGGGTCAGCCATATTCGAGTTACACTTTGTGGAAAAATAGGGATTTGTGGCCATTCCAACTAGTCAAAATCACGTGTTTCAAGTAAAAATGTCATAATCCTATTCATAATAGATCCAAATTCAATGAGACAAAATGTCTTGGTTAGGGTAGTGCATGTAGTATGTTGTGTAATAGTTTTTTATCATTTCATCAAATATTTTGTGGGAGGAACGCTCTACAAGGTCGCCCTCTAGAATAAGCCGTGACCAAAGAAAGGTATGTCATTTTTAGTATAACTCATTTTCTGAGAGGTTCCAAGTAGTGCCACTTGAGGGAATTGCATAAAAACACCTAAGAACATCGTGTATTAGTTTCCTAAATATTTATACACATGTGTTCAAATTCTATGATTACTTCCAAGTTAGGGTTGTTGACTAATCCAAACTAGGTATGTGAGACTAAAGAAAAGTTTGATGAAAATGCTAGTCTCTTGTTTCAAAGTTATGAAGGTTTGCAAGAATGTTACTTTCATACACCAAGTATACATGTAGCTACAAATCATATTTGTATGATAAAATTGATGAGGGCTTTGGTTGTGGCACATGTTATACATGGTTGTGACAAGTAGTTGATGAGCTGACACATATAATGAAGTGTATAGTTGATGATGCGGGTACATATTGATGATTAATAGTTGATGAGTAGTTGACATTACGATTGGAACATACTTGGTACATGGTTGGATGCACTTTGCTTGGCGGTACTGTGTTGATACAAAGTTGGTGCAATGGTTGATGCAATTTGTTTATGGTACAGGTTGATACGTGCTGGTGCAATGGTTGATGCAACTTGTTTGGCGGTACGTTGATGGGCCGGTTAAAATTTCTATTGCGGCCAGTTTCACAAAGGGTATATCTCATGCTGATAGTGCGGATGGCTATTCCACTATCTCTACTTCACTTCGTGGTAAGGTGATATGCAAGGCGACAGTGTTTGTAGCCACCTTCCCGTTGTAGCGGTAGAACATTGGGGTTGTAGCCTCCTTCTTGTTGTATCTGGAGAACATAGGGTTTTGTGGCCTCCTTTTGGTTGTAGGCAGGGAATTGGGGGGTTGGAGCGTCCTTCCATTTGCATCTTGAAAACAAAGGAAGCTGGTGCTTCCTAGCCGAATGTAATTCAAGATATATAAAAAGAATTCCCACTTTCTCCCGATTTGGGTTTCCACAAAACACCAGTGTACCGTGGTAATGCGCATTGTTTATTTATTAACGCTTCATTATTGGACAATAATTCTACACTGATATAAAATTTGAAGAAAAAGGGATTATAATTATAAGAGTTATTGATTCACCCTCTATCGGCATTCATTGGTATCAGAAGGTTCTTTTCGATAACGCTTTCTAACGACGTAGATTATGGGATCATAGAATGGAATATTATTTTGATGATAGCGCCGCGGTTTGAAGAGTTGGTGATGAAGCGTACAGTGATGAATACAGGATTATGCCATAATCATCAGATGGATACGACAAAGACCAAATAGTTTAATTAACAATACAGCGAAGAACTTCGGTGGAGAATATCTCAAACTAATGTATCGTATCTCGGTATTATTAAAGTTAATATTGTAATATATTGAAGAGATTTGGGATTAAAAGCTTAGAAATATTTATGAAGGAGATTCAAAGTCAGGGATTCAATAAGTTAGCTAGGGAATAAGCCGGTCAATCTGTGGTCGAAGGGAGGAAGATGAATGCGAAATCACTTCACGAAGTCGATGAACATGAATGCAATCACAGATTGTATGAAGAAATCAAGAATCAGAATAATTGTTCAAAAGGTACCAAGATCTCTTCCTATGAGATCTTAACCTAAGATACGCACAAAAAGAAAGATCGGATCTAAACTCAATAAGAAACTGGATCTAACCGGGTGATGGAATTTCACAAGATAAGTAGATGAGATGAGAACTGAACAGAAAATCTAGATGTAAAAGAAGCATCCTTTAAAAGCATCCAAAAAGATCAAAGCAAAGAAAAATGAACAAGAATAAGCTGATAGCAGCAGCAGCCGACGTTCTAAGATGATGAAGAAGTGGCCAACTTCACTAAAAGACTCCAATAAGGGAACCAACAAGAGGGGTACAAAGAGGTAAGATTCCTTTAATTTGTTTTTAATTGTGATGGAATTGGCCATTTCGGTTAACAAATGTCCTCATAAGAAAGGAGAAATGATGAAGGATACCTTCAAAAGGCAGACAAACATATAAAGGAAGAGGAACCACAAAGAAAGTTTCTCAATATGTTTTGCACCAAAGAAGACATCTCATCATCAAATGAATGGTGAAGTCGGATGCTGAAACAAGGAGAGTTCTATCCATGGCAGTGAGGAAGAATTTATGTTAGACTCCAAGAAGAATATGAAGAAGCATATGAAGAAGAAATTGAAGAGGTAGAAGTTGACCTCGAAGAATTAATGAGCGCCATAGAAGTTATCATAAGAGAAAAGAAGAAAACAAGAAACTACAAGCTAATCCAGATAAGAAAAGACACTCAAGAACTAGAACAAATGATTACAAAATTGAAGGTTCAAATAGAAGAAAGATAAAACAATTAAAGAAGCACTCAAACAATAGCTAGAACGAAAGGACGAGATCATTGGAAAACTAGAAGCAAAGATTGTCACACCAAGAAAGGATGTTAAAAAGAAAAATATGTAGAATAGCTCAAAAGTTCTTGGATGACATTACTAGTAGTCAAAATCTTATCTTGACAAGTCTGACCTTGGATACAATCAGACAGAAATGGAGCTCCAAAATAGAGAGGTGAATCAAATCCAAAAAGAAAAAACAACTAAAGGGGATAAAAAGATATACAAGGAAGATTACAGGGACACTCCTCCAATCGAAGATTTAGATTTTAGAATCAACATCAGATAGATAAGCCTTAAGAAGAAGAAGGATTCATAAGAGCACCTTCATAAGATCTCCAACTCTGTGTATCATCAAACTATATTTTTTTGTTTATGTTATGTTTGTAATAATTTTGAACATAAAGCTATGAATTGCAGATATAACAACATGAACATAAACAAGTTTGAAATTCATTCACAAAAGGGTTATCCAATAATTCTTAGTGAAACACAAAGAAGAAGCTACAACAAAGCCTAAATCCTGAGGGATCTAAGTGGAATGTTACTAAATAACAATTGTGGACAATAACATGTCCAAAATTCAACGACACCTCCTAAATAACCTCAACGATTCACAAACAAGAATCTCATAAAATGACACATGGATAAGAAAGCAAGATCAAGATAACAATGAAGTGAAACAATACCACCTGCAGACAAGATGTTTTAAGAAACGTGCTTGGTATGTTGAAAGTGGATGTTCAAACACATGACAGGGATGAGATACCTCTTACATTATGAAAGGGAAAAGATGGATCAGTCTCCTTTGAAATGATGATTCATCCAAAATCATTGAAAAGGCACAATCAATTGGGAAACAAGAAATGAAAAGGAAGAAAATGTTCTAATAGTGAAGATATATGAAACATAATCTTTAAGTGTGAGTCAAATCAAAATTTACACAAAGTTATTCTCGATTCACAAAAGTGTGAGATAAGAAAAGAAGGTTCGTGAAACTGGTCTACAACCGCAAGAACTTCAAGCAACATACATGTGTTAAGCTTAAATTGGAAATGAAAGTGTTGTCTAGGAAAGCAAAATGAAAGTTGGTTACACATGTGAAGAATGGGTCACATGTATTTGGATAACCTTGTCAAAGTCACAAAAGAGAAGTAGTCAGAGAAATGCCCCATCATGAAAACCAACCAACACTTTATGCAAGCATTGCCAACAAGAAAGAAACAAAGACCGTGTTCAAATCAAAGGAATATTCAACAACAAAACCATCGGAAATTGTGCATATTGATCCATAGTTGGATCAACCACAACAAAAGGCTTGCAAAGGTGAGAGATACTTCATGTTATTAGCTGATGATTATACAAGAATGACTGGCATTGTTTTCTCAAGAACAAATCATAAAATTTTGAAAATTTCAAGATCTATATGAAATGGTTGAAAATGAGATGGATTCAAGAATCAAATGCTTAAGATCTGATAATGGAGGAGAATTCACCAAAGGAATTTATGGACTAATCGACGTTAATCATGGAATAAAAAGGCAATTCTCCATCGCTTAGACACTCACGTAGAATGGAGTTGTTGAAAGAAAAGAATAGGACAAGACAAGAAATGACTAACAATGATATTGGATTTAAAGTTGACAGATATGTTTTGGACACAAGCAGTGAATACAAAAATTCACATTCAAAAATAGAGTTAATGCTCAGAATCAACACTGAAAAAACTCCCTATAAGCCATGGAAAGGAAGACCAACAAATGTGAAGCACTCTCTGAAGTTTTGGAGTAAATGCTACATCAAAAGATAATTATGGCGAATGGGAAAGTTTGACTCTCGTGGTGGACAAAGGAATACTTGTTGGTTACTAAAGTAAAAAGGAAAGCATACAAGGTTACAATATAAGATTAAACAAAGTTGTGGAAAGCATCAACGAAAGAATTGATGAAGCAAAGGCACTGTAATCCGTTAAAAGAAGAAAACAAATCAATGGAAAACAATTTAACAAGAGGATGAAAAAAAAGAAGAAGAAGAGGAAGATGAAGATGAAGATGAACAGAATCCCACGTAAGTAGGAAGAGAAATTTCCAGCAAGAATCTCCAAAGACACTCCAGTAAACTGGCATTGTAAGAATCATCCCTCGATCGACATTGGAAACAAAGATGCGTGGAGTTGAGACTAGAAGAAAATCCTTCACCAAAACAAACACACCTAAGAACACTCTTATCTACAATTGAACCAAACTGCTTTTGAATAAGTCATCAAGGATGAATTTTGGAATAAAGCCAAGGATGAAGAATTGGATCAAATAGGAGAAAAATGACACTTGAGAATTGGTTCCATGACCAAAGAATAAGAATGTGATCGGCACAAAATGGTTTTTAGGAATAAAATTGAAATGAAGATGGATAGGTTACAAGGAACAAAGCTAGATTGGTATGTAAAGGATATGCACAGATTGAAGGAATCGAATTTGAGTTATAGACATAAGGCCCCTAGTTGCTAGAATGGAAGCAATTCTGTTTCTTTAGCTTATGCATGCTCCAAAAATGTTAAAGCATAACAGATGGACGAAAATCAACTTTTCTTAATGGGAAACTTGAAAAAGAAGACTACATTGAACAAACTTAAGGATTTCTCACTTGTCGTGAGAACACGCACTATGTGTAAATTCAAGAAGGTCTTGTATGGTCTAAAACATGCCCTAGAGCATGGTATTCTATACTGGATAAGTATTTGCAACATGTAGGGTTTAGAAAAAGAAGTGTAGACAAAAATTCCTACATCAAGGTAAGTCAAGGTAATATTCCATTAATCTCGAAGTTTATGTTGAAGATATTATTTTGGTAGTGATGATGATGCAAGCTAAGACAGAAATTTGAAAAAGACATGTAGAGTGAATTTGAGTTCGTCATTGAACTTGAGAACTATCCTTTCTTTCCTGACTCTCGACATTAAAGCAACCAAGGAATTTTATTTCTCAAACCAAGTATATCAAAGAAATTAAAGAGGTTCTGAATGGAAGATTGCAACCGCTATCACTCCCATGCAAACAAATTGTAAGTTGAGCAAAGATGATGATTCAAAGCCCACAACCGAGGCAATATAGGTCATCGATTGCGTTCACTAATGGCGACAAAGATCCACTGCATGTAATGTAGGCAGCTGGACAAGTGGCACGATTTCGTGGCACCCACCAAAGGAATCACATGTATTAGGCAGTAATAGGATCTTCAAATATCTCAAAGGTGTTCGTATATTTGGATTATGGTATCCAAAAGGAAAAGATCTATCACTGCCTGCTAAGTGATGTAGATTGGGAAGGTTGTATTGATGACCTATCGGCCAACTCAAAGGAACCGCCCAAATAGTATAGTTTGGTACTCTGGCTAAGCAAGAAACAATCATCGGGTATCTTTATCTACAACCGAGAAAGAGTATATTGGCAAGAAGAGCATGCTGTTACAAATTCCTTGGATGAAACAAACTTTGGCATATATATGTGCTGAGTAATGATGAGCCCATTCCAATATATTGTGATAATACAAGTGCCATCAAGATCTCAAAAATCCAAAGATGCACTCCAAGACTAAGCACATTCCAATCAAGTATCACTTTCTAATGGAACAGGCTGCAGAAAAGAACAACAGAGTTGAATATGTAAGTACAAAGAACAAGTGGCGTATTATATTTACAATACCACTTCCACGGGAAGCTTTTAAATATCTTCGCCAAAGACTTTGAGTTATTTCTACTCCAAAAAATGAATCTTTTGAATTATTTTGAATGCTTATCTTATATGTCTTAGATGTACACGAGGGAAGCACCATAAGAGGACAAGATGTCAGGGAGCAACTCGTGGATGGAAAGATACCTTTCCATTGATGACAAGGGGAGAGATTTATCGATGCAGAGGAAAGAGGTACGTAGGGTTCCAGGAGGATTTGATTTATCATATGCAGAGGACGTAGGCATGGTTTTAGGGCAAGCATGAGTGATATATGGATTTCAAGCATGCATCAGAGTGTTGTCACCAATGCCAAAGGGAGAGATTGTTGATTAAGGTTGGTTTTCATTGATGTCAACCTGAAGAAAGACTCAGAAGCACAAATACTTGGGTAATGGACCCAATAGTATGTGATGTAAATATGACTCATTACTATTTTTTCATTGCTGATAAGAAGTAAATAATGGATGAACTCCAAAGTGGTCCCTTTATGGTGAAAGTTCCTCACCGGAAGACGCTTTGTGGAGTAAGAGAACCCATGCCTAATTATGGAATAAATGAGATGAAGAAAAGTGAATGTCGTGGGAAAATATCCTAGATGGATAGTTCTTTGTCATGTCATTTCGGGTGGTATGTGTGGAACTACAATTCCTCATGGTTAGAGAAAGGCACGAGAAGTTGGTATCCTGCTCTTGGGTAATGGACCCAAGTTTGTTTGATGGGTAACAGTAAGGAGTTATGATATATTTTCAGATAATAATTATTTATATGGATAGTACATGTCATGCCATTTAGTGGTATGTAGAATGTCACATAACTCCTCACGGGTTTGAGAGAGTTATGGCCTTATCAAGTTGGAGGACCCCTATATGTCATCTAGAAGCCCAAAAGGTCGAAGTAGTCAAAATGGTTTGAGGATTTACAAATAATAAAGTGAAGATGAGTGTATTATAATTCAAAGTGAATAAAATAAATTATTATTTCAATAATTTTAATGGATAATTTAGAAGTGGACCCAACCCTAAAAATAAGGAAAGTGGGGCCAAGTGACCTAGAAGATGCTTTTAAGGAAGCTCTAGAGAGTATAAATAAGAGGCAAGGCTCTCTCATTTGAAATACACTTGAGCATATTTTGAATATCTATTCGGTCCAGGTATGTACTATATATAAGCCGAAATTCCTGAGGGAAAGAAGAAAAGAAGCAAATGCAAGGAAGGAAAATTATTTTGATGGTGCTTTCTAAGGTATGTTATTTACAGTGTCATCTCACCATTTTCAGTAACTTTTTTTTCTATAATGATTCAAATCCTGAAATTTCTATGCAAGTGAGAAAAACATATCCAAGTATCTGTGGTTAAATTTTCAGCTTGTGGGTCGTTGAATGGTGAGTTACACTCTGTGGAGAATAGAGTTTGTGGCCAAATTCCGAACTTTTAATCATAAGCCTGGTAAAACGTGGGCCATAAATTCTTCATGAATGCATCCAACCAAGTGATACCAAATATGTTGGTTAGGTCCATGGTATTCTTTTGAACCTTTCAGATAATTTCATCAAACATTTTGTGGGGGACACTCTACAAGGTCGCTCTTTAGAATGTCGTAATTCAAAGAAGGTATGTCATTTTCTATAACTCCTTTCTCGAGAGGTTCCAAGTAGTGCCAATTTGAGGAATTTCATAAATATACTAAAGAACATTTTGTAATCAGCTCTAAATCTCTATAAATTACAGGTTCAAAGCTATGATTACTTCAAGTTAGGGTTGTTGGACTAATCCAAAACTAGGGCATGTGAGACTAAAGAAAAAGTTTGATGAAAATGCTAGTCTCTGTTTTAAAGTTAAGGAAGCTGGTCAGGTGGAATGTGACTCCATACAACAGGCTCATTACAGAAGCCACAAATTATATTTGTATGATAAAATTGATAAGGGATTTTGGTTGCGCAATGTTGAGTACATGGTTGAGACAAGTAGTTGATGAGTTGACATAATGAAGTGTATAGTTGATTACGCTCGGTACATATTGATGATTAATAGTTGATGAGTAGTTGAAACATGATTGGAACATACTTGGTACATGGTTGGATGCACTTGTTTATGGTGGAGCAGGGTTGATTACAGGTTGGTGCATGGCCGATGCACTTGTTTATGGTACGTGTTGGATACAGTTATGCATGGTTGATGCACTTGTTTATGGTACATGTTGATTACAAAATTGATGCATGGTTGATGCATTGTCCGGGATTTATTGGTACATGTTTACAGCTGCATATCTCACGTTGATAGTGTGACAATGGTTCCACTATTCTACTTCTACTGTGGTGGCAGATCGGGTAAGATAGGGTGGTTGTAGCCACCTTCCAATTGTAGCCTGAGAACATTGGGGTTGTAGCCTCCTTCCTGGTTGTAGCCATAGATTTGGGAGTTGGAGCTTCCCCAAGGTTGTAGCCCGAGAAACTAGGGTTGGAGCCCTTCCGCCAGCCTCGGAAAAACAAAGGAAGCAGGCTTCCAATGAATGTAATTCTTCAAGACATATAAGAAAAGCATTTCATGGTTTTCTCCCGATTTGGGTTTCCAATGAAACACCGTGCATTGTGTATGCGGATTACTATTTATTATTGTTCGTTATTGGATAATAATTCTACATTGATATAACATTTGAATAAAAAGGATTATAATTACGTTATTACTAATTCAATTCCCTCCCTCTCAAGAATCCAACATCTCTAAATTATTTTATCTTCTATTTTGACCTTCAATTTTGTGATTATTTGTTCTAGTTCTTGAGTGTCTTTTTCTTATCTAGTTATACTTGTAGTTTCATTGTTTTTTCTTCTTTTCTCTTTATGATAGCTTCTATGACACTCATTAATTCTTCTTGGAAGTCAACTTCTACCCTCTTCAATTTCTCTTCATATTTCATATTCTTCTTCGGAGTCTTCTTTATCGCACTTTAACGCCATGAATAATAGAACTCTCCCCGCTTCAATTATCAATCGACTTCATCTCTGAACTGACATGAGATTTCCTTTGGTGCAAAAGTTTTTCTTGAAAACATTCTTTGTAGTTATTTTACCTTTATATGTTTGTTCCGCCTTTGAGTAACCTTCATCATTTCTCTTTTTCTCTATGAGACATTTGTTAGCAGCACCAATACCATCACAATTAAACAAATTAAAGGAAGCTACCTCCTGCATCTACCATTGGTTCCTGTTCATTATTTCATGAAGTTGGCCACTCTTTCCATCATATTCTCAGACGTCATACCCGCTGCTATATTCTTCTTGTTCCTTTTCTTTGTTGTTCTTTGATGTTTCTTTGTTGCTTTTACATATGGATTTTCCTTCGCTCGCTCTCATCTCATATCGTGAAGATTCCTGATGCGTCATTCATGCTTATTGAGTTTTAGATCCGATATTTCCTTCTAGTGCTAGTATATTAGGGTTGAATCTCATAGGAAGAGATCTTAGTATGTTTTGAACAATTACAAATTCCTCGATTTCTTCTTCCAATCCTAAGATTTATCTATTGTTTCCATCGATACGTAAGATCGTGAGGGGCTGCGATATCTTCATCTTCCTTCATTTTAGTTGTTCGAAATGACCTCTGTAAGTTTGAAGCTTTGCTGCTTTGACTTTTGAATCTCCTTCATAAATATTTCGAAGCTTGTCCCAAATCTCTTTACCATATTTATAATGTGCAACTTTGGTGAATACCGTATCACTAAGACCATTCAAAAGTTCATTTATGGCTTTGGAATTATTCTCATCGAGTTTCACTGCTTTGTCATTTGTTGGTGGAACTGTTGGTGTTGTGTATCCATCTAAAATTGATTGCCAAACTTGAAATCCCTGTGCCTGTATATATGCCTTCATCCTTATGCTCCAAAAAGAATACGTCTATCCATCAAACTATGGTATTCCATTTTTATACGAGTTGGTACTCTCCATGATCTACCTTTTAGTGGTTAAACTGATTTCTGAAGGAACCTGCTCTGATACCAATTATTGGATTACTGAGAGGGGGGGTGAATCAGTAATTGTAACACCCCTCCTAGCTAAGGACAACTACACAGTCAACCGGTGAATTTTTTTTTGTTAAAGTGTGTGCGCGTGTGTAGAAGAAACAACCCCCTCGACTCTAGGTCAACACTCGAACCAACAGGACGCAAGTCAGACGAATACAATCCAGATGACCCGACCATCATAACGACAACAAGAAGCAAAACGCC
>SNQJ01S0116446.1:22072-33617 GCA_010110895.2 Picea sitchensis | reverse complement strand
ACAAGTCCAAAGTTCTTCAAATGTGGGATACTCCTTCCTTGTATTCATGCTTACGGCAAATGCATCCCATGTCTTGGGAAGACCATTGAGTACTATATTTACCAGTTCCTTCTCTGAAATGATTTCTTCAATAGCTTGTAGTTGATCTCTTAACTGAGAGATTCACACAAAGTATGATGTTATGCTTTCATCATCATTCATTTTCATATCACGAAGCTCATTCTTTAGACTCATTACTTGTCCAATGTTTCTAATTGAGAAGAGATTAGTTAGGGTATCATACATCTTCTTAGATGAGTCAAGATGAGAGATGTAGGGTATCAAGCGGTCTTTTACAGAGTCCACTATGATACTCATGGCATTGATGTCATTGTCCTTGAACTTCTCCATAATTGTAACGTTTTGAGGTTCCTTCTCTTTTTCTTTTTCAAACTGTGGTTCCACAATCTTTCCTTTTACGATATCCAACACTTCATTCTTGGCAAGGATGAGGTCAATCCTTGTCTTCCATGCTCTGAAGTTAGAAGCCCCTTCTAACTTGTTTTCTGACTTCATAGAGTAAGTCATGGCTGCTTTGACTTGGTCAACCTTTGACTTTGACGAAGAAATTCAAACTTGGTGTCTTAGCTTGCTGAGAGTACCAGGAGGTGCGCTGGGTTAGGGCGCACTAGGCTATCCAGAAATTAGGTCAATCTCTTCACTTAAGGTGCCTCAACAAGAGGGTTAGGGTTTCGTTGCTGCAGCAAAAACTGACTACAACTACAACTGTAACTGAGCAAATCCTCCCAATCTATTTTCCAGTGGTTAGATTGTCCAAAGATAGGGTGGGCCCATAACCTATTAGAAAATAATAGGCGTGCTTGTTTAACCATAGACAATATAGCAATATTGTCACCCAACCATAGGTCGAAGCCACCCCCGAGCACCTTAACCTTGACAGAGAATAGTTCCGGAAGCAAACCCTAGGCCTAATAACCAATCAATGCAGCATACCTCTCTCCAAAGCTAGCACACAAGGCATAAAGTCCAAACCATAACCAATAGAAAGTCCAAGCATAAATCGAGAATACAGGTTGCAGTAGCTGCAATTGCATCTACTCTCCAGACTTGCACATTTACTCAGTTTCTGTAGTGCGCACTCATACATTTCTGCAGTTGCGAGCTGTGTGTGTCAAATGAGGTCTGGCGTCCTATATTTATATTGCTTCTCCTTAGCTATCTGGGCCAACTTCTCATTCTGGAGGCTAAAAACTCAATATTAAATATTTCCTTTAGCCGACTTGTCTTCTAGGGTTATGTCCAATGCTTTAGGGTTTCTTCTTGCTTCCCAAAATATTCTATTCTTGTCAGGGTTACACGTGGAGGTTAATACCTCCCGCAGCTACCATAATATCAACAAGCTATACCCAACATACAAGTACAACCCTCTCAAGTTACTCATCCTCATTACATTATTATTAGTGAAGTTTGACTCGTGGGAGGCTTGTGACTCCCCATGAGTCTTCTCAAGTCACAGTGGAGTTGAGTACTCGACTCATACTTATCTCGAGACTTGGGACTTGGCCAAACTTGCCGAGATTTGACTCACTTGCCTAGACTTGTGAGTTCGTCTTAGCGCCTAGGCTTTGTCCACACACAGAATTTGAAGGGTCAAACACGTTTTGAAGGGAAAGATAAAGAAGAAAAATGAACCCTAAACCCTAAAATGCATTTTTAAATGGAAACTCCATCCTTTCTCACTCTCACAATTTGTCATTGCATCAATCGTTTGCTTTAGTTGTGATTGCGAGGTGCGATTTCATTCACTCTATGTGTTTGCCAACATGTGAAGGAGGTGTCACCACCTAATCCGCACCTCGAGTCACGTGGAAGAAATCTTCAATCCATTGGGTGCGGCCTTGGCAACGAGTCTTGAGTTGGGTTGCTGTCACCTGATACTCAACTCCTCTGTCTAGGCTAACTCCTAGCAAAGCCAAGGGGGTAGTCCCTAATAAAATAATCTAAGGCTGATTAAGCTAAGTACAAGAAATTCTATGGGTTAAACAAAAGCAACTAACACTATTCTAGCAAACATATAATGACACATCAAGAGATTGATTATGCAAAAGATGATAAGCAAATGAAATACTTCAAAAACAAATGATAATAAGCAAATGAAAATGTTGTAGAGACCAGTGCCAAAAGGTGTGTATTGCTGCAAGATGAATGTTTTGAATTGCTCTTGGGAATTTTAGTTAATTAAATGATTTCACTTGAATTTAAATTAATTCAATGAGATGGACTAATAGTGTTGATCCACTCACGATTGCAGGAATGTAAGCAAGAAATGAAATATCTAATCTATTATTTGTCACTTTTTAGCTATTATCCCTTAAGTGGGTACAAGTGAAACTACAAGGACTTTCAACGAGGCAAGAATGAATCTCAATGAGTAGCCCCTTGAACTCACACGCAATTTGCAAGTATTATCCCTGTGTTGAGCAATAATAGTAAAAAGTTCCTAATTAATTTACTTCGCACAAATCAAGTTCTTTTCTGATCATGCCAAGATCAAGGTAGGATTGCGAGGCAGAGAGCATACTAGGACCTTGATGAGGAAGGTTCATTACTTTGCAAAAATGAAAAATAACTGAAATAACTTGAAATGAACTTGACAATGAAAACCAAACTAACTAATCTAAAAGCAAAAAGGAAATGTTTTTCTTTGTTGTCTTTGTTTATTTTAGATTGATTTTATCTTGTTTAGTTAGCAAAATTGGACAGATGCAAAATGAATGCAAAAATGACACAATCTCCTCGGGGTATGGGGGATGAGAGGGCTAGTGGGTTATCCCACTAACTCCTTCAAGTTACAATCTTAAGAATGAAATGTTTGTTGGCCTTTTATAGATCAAGGACCAGTCAAACTTACAAATTGAATGGAAGAAAGTGATTAGAAGGAGGATAGGTGCCTTGGGGGGTCCTGGATGCCTCAGATCCACAAAAAAGGGGCAGCACTTACTCCTAGCTGTTCATCAAATGCAGAAAAGCAGCGAGCAAAATGGAAAGTTACCCAAAATGCTTCTAGAAGTCCCTGCAAAAATTGTTAGCCTTATGCAAAATATTACCAAGTGAAAGTTAAATAAAAAGATAGCAACATGACTAAGAAAATCAGCAAGAAGCTAACTTTCTTAGTGGCTTTAGTTTGCTGTTTGGACAGCAAGAAAATAGGCTCTAAGATTTGCCAAAAGATGGAAATTAAAGCTTTTATTTATAACCTATCTTTTAGCATTAAGATTTAACTTTAAAACTTGCTAAAAGACGACTTTTTATGCTAGATCTAACTTGAATGATAAAAACTTTGAAAGTACAATATAGATCTATGCATGCATGCATGCAAGAATGGATCTACTTAAGTTTTAACTTTGAAATACAAATCCAGATCTTGCATGCAAAAGGAATGTAACCAGAAAAACTTTAATTTGAAGGAAAGAGAGAGAGAAGCTTGAGATGCAGAATCCTTGGGCTATGGGGTCTTTCGGTGAAATGCTAAGGGACTATGTTCTCGATGGCCTTGGAGCTTGTGGAAGGTTGCACCAGGCTAGTCCAACCACTTCTCCAAGGATGAGGACCTGTAAAACTTAATAAACTTGCAAAAAACTCGTTAAATATCGGTGATACCTACAAAAGAGGCTTAGATTTTCAATTGAAAAGACATACAAATCTAAGATCTCTAAAGCAATTAATCAATAAAACCTCAAAGGTTGATTAGCTAAAGAGATTTTATCCTACTGGGTGACAACACCCCTTCAAAGGCCAAAATAACAAATTACATGCAAATTACTAAGCTACGATTACCTCATATAATAAGCATTTGAACACCAAACATCCACACAAATGTTGCACACCACCGATGTGACCTCCAAAGCCTTCTTTTTGTTCAAAATAATATCACAATGATAGTACAATCACAAACAAGAACCCAAACTCTCATTAACCAACAAGAGGAGAGGAGGCTTGCTTAAATAACTAAGAGGTGTGCATTTCCCAAGGAGAGGGGGTGCACATCCCAAGGTGGACGAGCCAAGTGGAAAGGTGGATCAATGCCACATCTCTGAAAAATTAAGGCTATCTCGCCACAATTGAAGAGAAAGGTGAGAGAGAGGGTGCCACCTCTCAAGAGGAAGGTGCGCCTCTCCTTGGTATTGGTGCCCTCAAGGAGAGTGCCCCACCTCTCAAGAGAGAGGGCACACCTCTCCTTGGGATCTTCACCAAGTAGAGTCAACTCATCACTTAACTCACCCTTACTTGCCGTCAACTGCCACTAACTACCAGTGAGGTAGAGTGGACTGAAGAGTCTCTGGCATGTTTCCTTAAAAATAGGGAGCTAATTAAATCACCTTTTTGAGGAAATAATTATTTTTAAGAGTAAAAGTCAACTATTTTGCTCGAAAAGGGGGTACTAAGGTAAAGGGGTTATTTTGAGTTAGAAAATGACACCCCCCAAGGTGTTAAACACCTCCTAGTACCACTTATTGAATATTTACATGAATTTACAAGGTAAAATCTTGTTTTACAGGAAATTTTACGTTAAAAAAAATCCAAGAGGGACCTAATGCATGTCCATAAGACTCTGGACTAATGATTAGCATGGTAATATACATTTGACACTAGATTCAAATAGAACACTAAGGCCTAGCCATTAGGACATATTCCAGCTTTGGAGGAAATGAGTGAAAAAACTTAGAACATTATAAGTCACTGAAGCAAGGTATAATGGACCAAGTGAAAAAAACACTCTAGAGTTGTGCACTAATAACCAAGTCTTAGGGAGCTGAGTCTTTTACATACAAGAGACCTCATGCTAGATCATTTTATTACAATTCCCCCAGGGGGGTATGGAACATGCATAAAGAAGAAGAAGAAGAAGAAGAAGAAGAAAATGGGGCAATAGTGCCTGGCAGGACTTCTGAACTTTGAATTTTGAACAAGTGCCTTGTTCAACTTTATGGATCATCCATAAGTCCTTCCTGGTGCAACTGGGGAGGTAACAGGAGGTTGAATTCATCATTATAAGAGGCCTAAGTTCATCATTATTGGTTTCATTTGAAGGAGTAAAGGACGAGATATGAGTTATGTAGTTCACTGTTTTTTTATATTTGTTGAACTTGGTACTATTTGTCAATTTGTTCATGGAATCATCTTTCAGTTTACTATTTTGCAAACAAATATCAAGTGTCAAATGTTGTATTATTGTATTTTATGAGATGATCTTATGAATTTGTGCATAAATTGTTTTTTTAATAACTTATATAGATTGGAAATGTGATTAATATATTTTTTGTGCTCAAAATTTACTATTTCTGAGATTTTTTGTATTTTCCAAGTTTTGTTGAGTCTTGAACAAAGTTTTGCCGAGTCCCAGGTGTTAACCCCCAGATTTGCTTGTGCAACTAGAGGGATAAGATCCAGTTAGCTGTCATTACGATGGTAGTTAGAGACAACTTTCACAGAGATCAAATACATGTTTTCTAGGGATTAGAGTCCATTTTCAAAGGTAAAGGCATTTCAGAGACATATTCATCAGTTTTGGGGAAAATTGATATTTTTAGCAGTCTTCCTATTTTCTAGGAGCCCGAGTTCAGAGGTCCACATGTCAGAGGTGATCACATATTTGGGATCCATGCGAGCTCACAATTCCAATGAGCTTTCTCCAGGTGACATGCGAGACATTGCTATTTTTAGAAATGCCTATTTTTAGGTGTGCTATATTTGGCAGTGTTCTCCTAGTAGTTCCCTACATTTTTCGTCTTTTCTATTTTTTAGATCGGGCTGTTATTTTTAGTATGTCTATTTTTAGCAGCGCTATTATTGGCAGATGAGGCTGCCATGTTGTTGGTTCCAGTGTGACACGTGACATCATTTTCAAGGAAACCCTTGGTGCCTCTTTTGGTAAATTTGACAGTGAGCTAAAATTGGTTGCATGCTTCAGTTCTATTTTTAGTGGATGACTCATCATTTTCTTTTGGCAAGGAAGGGCACCTAGGTCAATGGATTCCTTTCTAACTTTGTAAACTGGGAGAGGATTATTTTTAGAAAAGGTGACCTCATGGGTTAGTGTGCAAGAGAAATTTATTTGGACAGGGAGTTTATTTTGGAAATTTTATTTAAGGAAAAGTTCACTTGTCTTGAGTTAAGTCAACATCACATGGACAATAAAGAGAGCACATGAGTGAGTTATTTTTAGACAAGCTCGACCCCCTCTTTAATGGCTGTTATGTGGTATTTACAGCAGTTCAATTTATTTAGAACAGCCACATTACCGCAGTTTAATTTATTTAAAACAGCCACATTACGGCAGTGGTGTTTTACATGAGCAGGCCGCCTACTTTGGGGAGTTTGGAGAGTTATATAAGCAGGGTGAGTGGCATTATTTCAGCTGAGTTTATTCAGTGAGCAGCCAGCAGCCTTATTTCATCAATCTTTTCTTCTTTTCTCTTCTTGCTGCTTATACTCTTTGCAGAGCATATTATTGCAGCCAGTCTTGTATTTTGTCTCTATGATGTTGACAATCTTTTGACAAATACAGTGATAGAGTTTGACTATGCAAATTTTCACAGCTCTTTGAATCCATTGGTTCAGTAATCTTGTTTTGTGCAATGTGTGGGTGGCTTAAGTGTCTTTACTTGGATTGTATCGATCATATAAAGCGTGCATTCATTCTCTTTATTTCTTTCATATTTAGCTGTTGCAAATTGAAATTTTCTTGCATTACTTAGGTATAAACATTCATATGTCTTTGGTTGCTTGCACGCATTCCAAGGCCCATTATTTTATGTGCTGATTTATCATACTAACACGCAGATTTTTCTAAGTGATTGTTGATAATCAATGGACCAAATCATGTGTGCTTACTGATTTAAATAGACCTCATTCTCCGTTGATCATGTGTACTTACTGATTTAAATAGACCATGATTTGAATAAAAAGCTTCATTGTAATTCCTCTATTCTGTGAATGCTCTGCTGATTGTTTCTTTCCTCTCCTATTTATATAAGTCATGTGGACATAATGTTTCTTGATTAATTGTGTCTCATTGTTACTGCCAACTCATAACTTCAGGTGGATTGTGCTCTCAAGTGTCAACATATTGGATAAGAGATTTTTCCAATTTTGAATGCCATGCTTTTCGTGGCTCTTTATATTCATTGTATGCGATCTTATGGAATATTGTGCTATAATTCCTTTTAGTTTCAGGTTATTTGCTCATTCTAAATACTCAATTCTTTCTTGTAACAATCCTTTCAAAACATAGACTTTTGGACCAGACTGTTTACTTTCAATTAATATCTGCTTGAGGCCTGAAAATTGGATCTTTGTAGATTGTCAAGTGTTTGCACACAGAGCCTTTGTTTCATGGACAGAACTGAACATATGTGCCTGTATATACTATATAGCTTTCTTTTCTTCTATAGCATTAACAATTTGACCCATCTATGTCTTTACCTGGCAGACAGATGGAGTGAAAAGATGGAGAGTAACAGAAGGCAAAGATGTCACTGAAGAGTTGCTAAGCGCCAAGTCTCTTACAAGGCAGCTGGGGGATCAGATGACCCTTGCTAAAGCATATGTTGTCATCGCAAAAGAAAACAACAATTTGCAACTTGCATGGGATTTTAGTGCCCAGATAAGGGGCTGCCAACTATTACTATCTAAAGCTGCTACCAGGGGCAGTGAGGTTACCATGGAGGAAGCAGAACCCATTATTCGACAGTTATCATTGTTGATTTATCAAGCTAAGGAGCTTCACTATGACAGTGCTACTATGATCATGAAATTGAAGGCTCAGATACAAGCGCTGGAAGATCGTGCAAATGCTGCAACTATACAAAGCACAACATTTGGACAATTGGCTGCAGAAGCAGTGCCCAAGGGTCTTTACTGTTTTGGCACAAGGCTATCTAAGGAATGGTCCAAAAATCAAAAACTACAAAAATACATAGATCAGCTGAATCATTCTCCTAGACTCACGGATAATAAATTATATCACTTTTGTGTGTTTTCTGATAATGTGCTTGCTACATCTGTAGTTGTGAACTCCACAGTTCAGAATGCTGATTATCCAGAGCAGCTCGTTTTCCATATTGTCACAGATGAAATCAATCACGGGGCCATGCAAGCTTGGTTTGCTATGAATGACTATAGGAGAGCAACCATAGAAGTGCAGAATGTGGATGACTTTAACTGGCTAAATGCATCTTATGTTCCTGTATTGAAGCAGCTACGGGATGAAGAAACACAAAGTTACTACTTTAAAGGTTCCTCAGATATGAAGAGTGCAATTAAGTTTCGTAACCCAAAATACCTCTCCATGTTGAACCACTTAAGGTTCTATATTCCTGAAGTATATCCTGCTCTGGAAAAAGTGGTCTTTCTGGATGATGATGTAGTAGTTCAGAAAGACTTGACACAACTTTTCTCTATAAACTTGCATGGAAACGTGAATGGGGCAGTCGAAACCTGCCTTGAAACATTTCACAGATACCACAAATATCTCAATTTCTCCCACCCCATGATCCGTTCTCACTTTGATGCAGATGCTTGTGGATGGGCCTTTGGGATGAATGTGTTCGACCTTGCGGCATGGAAGAAGCTCAATGTTACAAGCCGATATCACTATTGGCAAGAGCAGAATGTTGATAGGACCCTCTGGAAGCTGGGGACTTTGCCTCCAGGCTTGCTTACATTCTATGGTCTCACTGAGCCACTTGACCGGCGTTGGCATATACTAGGCCTAGGTTATGATCCAAATGTGGACATGCAGCTGATAGAAAGCGGAGCTGTTTTGCATTATAATGGGAACATGAAACCATGGTTGAAACTGGCAATGAACAGGTACAAACCTTTTTGGGAAAAGTATGTGAATTACTTACATCCATTACTGCAGAAGTGTAACATCCATTAATGTTGGCCTAGCACCATATGTTCTGCTGTTATTCTCCAACCATTATAAGGTTAATTATGATTTGCATAGGTTCTGTAAATCACCCATTTGTGCCAGTTTTGTTGCTTAGGAAATTGCAGGTGCAATTTTGAATCGCCAAATTTTATGTTGTCAAGAGGTTTTAAAACCCAACTTCATTTTTTCTTATTTCTTTTTAAGCGAGGAATTTTTTGTATGAGGCCAAAAATATTTTGGAGTAATTGCCTAGATTGATTGGAATGTATTTATTGGGAACAATAATTGAATGTATAAAGGGCCGTGCGTGGCCTTCTCTTGCATGGTTACTATTGGAGTGCTTCCTCTGATTAAGCTAACAGAAACTTCTTGATTTCCTTGCCTCAGATTGTGTACAAGACGTTCATTAATATTGTAATTTATTATGTACATGCTAGGGATTTCGCTCTTTGGTTTTTATAAAGAATGTGGGTAGCACTTGTCCAGCGACAACTTTAAGGAATCACATATATATGTAAGAATATGTAGTTCAATCTGGTAAAAACTAAATATATTGACATTGACAAAAAAGTAGACCATTAAACTTTCCTTGCAGTCAACCTTTCAGATTCATCACAATTTCAGAAACCTTTCAGATTCATCACAATTTCAGACTAATTTTGGCATGTTATGCATTATAGGCTTTCTGTTTACTTATACGTAAGTTAATGTGACTGACAGTTCTCAGAAACACAATATGAATATATCCGATCTATTGAGAACCATTGTTATAATAATGATTCTCCATCAGATTGCAGCTTAGATAATTCAGCAATGGAGATTTCAAAGCTCACTGGAAATTTCATGATTTAATGTGTGCCTTCAATATCTGAATTTATATCATTTTTAGCTCCTTGAAGTAAAAGGGTCTTTACAAATTTCTCACATTCCTTTTCAGCTGTGGATATCATCTATGGATGTCCTTGTATCCATGTCTAAAGGGAAGTTGTAGTAATTATAGAGTAGTGCTTTGCTAGAATTTATTCCATAATATTTCTATTTGTCTATGGGCATTGGACAAAATTCTGTCACTCTACAACTCGATGCTTTGCTTTTTCTCTATAAACATCTCAGTAGTGATTATTCTAATTTTTTTACTCGTTGCATGATGCAACTTCCTTGATCCTTTCATGATATTATCATTCCATATTGCATGGAGTCAATTTTTGTCTTGTGATATGCAACTCTAATTTCTTGCTGGTTTTTATCCTTTCTCCATCATCCCCTATCCTTGTACAGTGCATTCTCTTTATAACATGGACCAATATTTGGCAATTGGCCTATTGCTTAGTTCAAAACTTCAAATGATAAGTTCTGTTACCTCAATAGTTTCTCATTGTGGTTCTGTGCTATCGTTTCTTGTTAGAGATCAGTTGTGTAGGGCAGGGGTCACCTCCTCTTGATTGTTGCTCGTTTGACAGAGTGTGCTTGGCCCTAGTCTCGGTCAATCTGTGGTTCTCAAACAACTTGATGCAACACATTATATTAATATAATAACATCTTACGTTAGTTGTGGTCTAGCTAGCATTATATGTTGTTTTTTCTTAAATGTGTCATTAATCACTGTAAATATTTCTTGATGTGAGATCATAATAAAGTGTAGAATTATATAAGAGGGTACAGTTATATAAGAGGGTATTCCATAAATGCAGCCTCGCATCTTGTCTGTAAACAATTGGAGAATTCAATAAAATTCCTTTCCTTGAATTGTATCTCTTCCTCTGCAAGTCGAAAGGAGTGTCCAAACTCGTACAAACGCAGATTCTGATTTCCAACCTTGCTCACATCAATTTTTGATATAAGAGCTTCTGATTTTTCTTTGAAAGTTGCCATCTCTGCATGTGGGACTCCATTTGCATCTCTCATTCAGCTTAGTTTCCTGTAATTTTCTTACAACATATATCGTCCTCACTGCTTGAACTGTATAGTATATGGACAAAAAGGTTAAAGTATATGCAGTAGAAAAATTGAAGTTGCCTTGCCAATAGAAGTTGGCACCACAGTGTGGGAAAGACTGCCGCAAAATAGAAAAGTTGGTGTCGTTTCATATTCCTGTTTCTAGTGTGTGTGTACAGGGAAAAGTGGCACTTGGGGGCTTTGGGCTTTGGTAGTATTATACAGACAAAAAGGTTCAAGTATTTGTAGTAGAAATTTAAGTTGCCCTGTCAATAGAAGTTGGCACCATAGTAGGAAAGACGACCCCAAAATAGACAAGTTGGAGTCGTTTCATAACCCTGTTTCTGATGTGCATTTGTACAACTAAAAATGGCACTTGGGGGCTTTGGGCCCTGTTAGTATAAGGATGCACCACCACTTGACCTTTTAAGGTGAGATGTTGGTTCAGTTGGTTACTACACTACGATAGGGCTCTAACTTATACTTGCGTCCCATTTTCTACTCTCGAGGAGGTCAATGGACCAAACCAACCATAATGCTTCATAAACCTGTCTCTGGTGTGCGTGTGTATATGGAAAAACATTGCTTGGGGGCTTTGGGCATTGGTGGTAAAAGGCTACATCGACACTTCACTTTTTAAGGTGAGGTGTTGGCTCAATTGGTTACTATGCC
>SNQJ01S0116446.1:5311-16370 GCA_010110895.2 Picea sitchensis | reverse complement strand
CCTTTCCTTATTCAACTGCAACCATAGTCTGTCTCCCACTCTAAATGTTCTCTCTGTTATGTGCTAGTCATGCCTAGGCTTGTACTTTTCTTGTGACTTCTTCAATGTCTCTTGTACTTGCAAATGGATCTGCATGATCTTCTCAACACATTTTTCTGCTTTTAATGCATGTCGTGTGAGGTTCTCCCTCACTCTTCCGTGCGATCCATATACAACATCTAAGGGGGAAGGTGGAAAATACCCAAAGCAAGTTTCAAAAGGTGATTTACCAGTAGATGTGTGGACTGCTTTGTTATAAGAGTGTTGTATATAGATCAAATTTTCAGCCTAGGTCTTCAGATGATTCTGATTGTAACCCCTCAAATGCTGCACCAAAGTCCCGTTGACTACTTCTGTCTACCTATTTGTCTGTGGATGGAATGTTGTAGACCTCTTCAACTTAGTGTCCATCTTCTCCCACAAAGTAGTCCAAAATGCATTGAGAAATATAGTATCCCTATCCGAGATGATGCTCCTTGGTATCCCAAAATGCACCCAGACTTGTTCAAAGAATAAGTATGTTGCTCCCTGCCTCTTGATGGTCTTTTCACAAGGCATGGGAATGCACATTTTTCTAAACCTGTCAACTACCACAAATAAATAGTTATTTCCCTTTCGTGTGGTTGGTAAACCTCCCACAAAATCCATGGAAATGCTTTCCCAAGTTCGAGTGGTTACAAGTAAGGGATGGTATAGACCTTTCTTTTTGTTACTATGCTTGTTGGTACAACAAAGTATACATCCTCCAATATACCATGCTACATCTTCTTACATTTTGGGCTAGTACACATACCTTTGTAATTTGACAATTGTCTTCCCAACACCAAAATGTCTTGCAACCTTGGAGGTGTGAGCCTCTCTGATAATTGTAGTCGTTCACCTTTAGGGACACATAGCTGGTCAAGATTGTAGACTAAACCACTATGGAAATTATAGTTAGCCTTGTCGTCGCCTTCTTCTATATGAATTTGGCTTTGTACCTGTTAAAACACCTCCTTGAAGTCCTCATCTTTTGTGTATACTTTTTTGTATGCATCATGGGTAAAAGGTTCCTTGTGCATCATAGTTCCCAAAGTTGTAATCTTGGATGTGGGTGACCGTGAAAGCATGTCTGCCAACTTATTTGTGATACCCTTCTTATACTTTATGACCAAATGAAATTGTTGTAAAAACCCCATCCACTTGCAATACATGGTTTGTTGTAGCTTACTATAGGCCTGCAAATACTGTAGTGGTTGGTGATCTGTGTGGATGATGGTCTCCTTTCCCATCAGACAATGCTTCCATTTTTTGACAACTTTTACCAAGGCATAGAGATCCTTGTCGTAAGTAGGGTAGTTGCGAACTGCCCCATGAAGTACTTAAGAATGATAACATACATGCTTTTCTCTCTACATCAATATTGCTCCCATGGCAGACCCACTTTCATCTGTCTCCACTTCGAAGGGCTTCTGCAAGTTTGGTAGTGCGAGCATTGGTGCTTGACTAATGTTTCTTTTCAAATTATCAAAGGCATTCTATTGATTCTTCCCCCACTGGAACCTCTTACCACTAGCTATTGTGGCATGGAGTGGTGCTACTACCGCTGAAAACGAAGCTATGAACTTTCACAAGTATTGTGCTGCCCCGAAAAAACTCCTAACTTTTGTGACATTTTTAGGAACTGATCATTTCATGATGACCTCCATCTTTGTAGGATCTATCTTGAGCTCCTCTCCATTGATCACATACCCCAAATACACCATAGACTCCTGAGAAAACTCACATTTCTTGAGATTGGCTAACAACTGGTGCTTTTTTAGAGTATCTAACCCCTGCATAAGATGTGAGATGTGCTTCTCCTAGGTAGCGCTATAAACCAATATTTCACCCAAATAAACAATAACAAATGAATCTAGATAAGGGCGTAAAACATCATTCATTAGTCTCATAAATGTAGTCAGTGCATTTCATAAACCGAATGACATAACCAACCATTCGAACAAACCTTGCCTTGTCTTGAAGGTAGTCTTCCAAGTATTTTCTTCTTTGACTCGTACTTGGTGATATCTTGATTTCACATCCAACCTAATGAAGTACTTGGCGTGCTACAACTGGTACAAAAGATTATCGATTCTTGGTAGAGGGTATCGATTCTTCAGTGTAATCTTGCTCAATACCTTGTAATCGATACACATTCTCCAAGTCCCATCCTTCTTGGGAACAATTATGATGGGTGACCCACAAGGTGAGGTACTTGTTCAAATCACACCCTACTCCAACAACCACTGCAACTGCTTCTTCACTCCATTCACTTCTAGAATAGACTGTCTATACAACACAATATTAAGTTACAATGGGGAGTCTAACAATAATTGTATTTCGTGCTCCACATCCCTCTTGGGTGGTATCCCTTTAGGATCCTTGAACAATCCTCTATATTCCTATAGAAATTCCTGCAACTAATGTTTCTACTCTTTAGTACACCCCTCTAGGGATGCCTTCACTCTCATTGAATCATCATCAAATTGATTTTCTCTTAAGAAAAACAAAACATATTTCTTACTTGAACTAATCAACTTATTGGCTTGGTCGACACTTACCAGTGAGATCTTTGACTTGCCTTTATGCACAGTGATAATGTAGGACTTCCCATCCTTGATCAGTTGGCACTGGTTGGCTCTCCGCATGAAGATTCCATCCCTCATATACATGTATTAGGGATTCCAAACACTACTCCACATACATCAAGGGGTACTGCGTCCAATTCCACTTCATCAATAAAAGAAACATCTATAGCAAATTTAATCTTACACTATTTTGTTACCTTTATCTCTATATCCTTGTTTACCCAACCCAATGGCTAGGGGTTAGGATGGCTGTGAATCTGTAATCTAAGCTTGTTGACCAGGTCGGCTGCTATGAGATTAGCCCGTGAACTAGAGTCGAACCGAGCATCTATCTTGGTCTTCTTGACCTGAATCTTAATGTGGAAGAGCTTGGTCATCTCCTTCCCTTCCTGGCAATGATGGCTACTCAGATTCACCTCCTTCTACACAGATGTGGAGACAATATTTTCATCTACATCTGAGCTACTTTCAATGTGATTGATCAAATCTGTGGCTTGAAGGTTCTTTTTATTTCTGTCCTTATTTTCTTCGAGTCTAACTTTGAATGCAGTTTGCAACATTTTTCCTTGGTGTGGCCATCAATGTTGCAATGATTGCAATGGTTGCTAGGATCTTTGCATTGATGTGTAGTGGTTGTTTTCTTCTTATCTTTCCCCCATTTCCACTTCTTCTCTCCTCCTTGGAAGCTTCCTAGTGCTATTTTTGCTTCGAACCAATTGGATACCCCTTCTTTTGGCCTATGTTTTCTAGGTAATGTGCCTGTACACACGCCTCATCCACTGCCCTTGGCTTGAAGAGCATCACCTGCTTTCATAGATGACTATATAAACCCCCCAAGATACTTGAGGAGTACATTTGGGATATTGGGAGAGATACCCAACATGATGACATCTTTATGAACTTAGTGGTGTACTCTTGTACACTCTACCCCTGCGTCTGCCTAAAGTAGTCCCACCAAATTCATTGGTCTTCTACATACCCGATAGGCTAGAATTGAGACTTGATGAGGGTTTTGAAGTCTTTCCACCTAGTTACTCGAGGATCACCCTCCAACCTAAGTGTTTCGGTATGACTTTCCCACAAGGTTAAAGCATGGCCCTATGACTTCAATCTAGAAAATGTAATCTTCTACTCTTCATCTATATGGTGAATGCTAAAATAAATTTCTAGTTGTTGCAACCAATGATTCAATTTTAATGCATCGATCTCACTTTGGTATGGATTTATGTCCACTTTCGCTTCCATCTTGAATAGAGAATGTGAAGGGTTAGYGAGACTCGAAATCGTCTTCTCTTTCTCGGATCCTTTCCGTRACTCATTTGGCGAGTCTTCCYGATCTTCCAATTTCCCCTTTGATCTGTTCTTTGAATTAGAGCTTCCATCATCTCCAAAGGTTTCGAGCTATATTTCTAGAGCTTCCATGAGGAGGTTCATATTGCGATTGATGTCGACAACTTGTGCTTCCAACCAYTGAAATATCTCTTYTGCTRGATCTCGAGGGTTATTATGAACAGACTCGTYTGCCATGGCCAAGGTTTCTGCGACTTCTTTTTAAGCTGATTCCTAGATCCTRCAAATTCCCACAAATACCTGAAAGAAAAAACTGCTCTGATACACATATGATCTATAAWCTGTCGTGGATATTCCATTGCAACAGTTCATCACAATTGATCTAATAAAATAATGAAATMTTTACTATTAAGGTTATTTTCCTTTAGATCTCGCGAATATTTAGTTACTGATTTTCTGCTTATGCATGAAATAGATAGAATGTGGAAAATAGAGAAAATTAAAATACAATCACACTATCTAAAAATAAACACAAGATATGACCTGGGAAACCCAATATGGGAGAAAACCCAAATAGAAGGTGAGACTGCTCTGCTCTCTTTTCTCTGGTAGAAAAATGATGCAAGTACAAAGAAAGATGCACTCTCTGTGGAGTTTCCTTTGACTTGTGACCTGTATGGCTACTATAGAATCTGTTCTCCTTTGTTATGCTCATAGAATACCACTCTCAGATTTTTTTTCTTAGCTATGGAACAAGATACAATACAAAAGAATGGAACCCCTTCTCCTCCTAGTGGCCCAATATTTAACATAGCCTGATATTCATTTATGGGTAGGTTTTTGACTTCCTCATCCCTCAATTGTGATAGGGTTTTGGAACTTCTAGAATCTTCCTAAAATTACAGACATGGCTAGTTCCATATGAATGCGTAACGGGGGATAATGTGACATCCTCTCGTACCATGGTGGTCAACACGATAGGTCAACTTGCATGAGGCATACATTTTGCATACGATCTCCAATTGATGCGACGTTTTCACCATTGAAAATGTCTCTATGTGTAGAATAATGTCACAACTTCCTAGTTGCATTGGGAAAGTTTTAACCCCAAAAATTGTCATTTGATGCCTCAAAATGGCCTTGGAAGGTTTTGAACCCCAATTTTCCAAATTGGATCTTGCCATTAAAATGGACCTACAAGCCGATTCCTTCAAATTTTTCCACTCTAAAAGGATTGAGATAGATGACAAACAATATAATGATCCAATCCAAATCAAGAGTATCCATCGATATGGACAAAATGTGACTTGTATTGATCAACACCCAGTCCAAACCTTGCATGAGCACAATAGAGCATTCAAAGGAACCACCGAACTATTTTCCCATTGACACCCAAAGGATGAGACTACAAGAAAAGTGTAGAGCCAAAATGATTGACGATCCACAAGCACATGAAATGACCAACTAGTCCAATCAGAAGGTGACATGTGGTAACAATATGATCCACAAAGAGGATGATGAACTTCTAGAAGATTCTAAAGAATATTGGGGAGGTCTATGGACCTGTGTAACAAAACCCCATCGACTTGAACTTGTAAAAATGCCAAGATCCATAGTTGAAGAATACAAAACAACAATCATGTGATTAGCGCTAGAACGAGAGAAATGGCCATAGGCCAAACTCTAAAAATATTTTGTGCTTATTTCAATTACAAAATAGAGGAACGCTTAACCATTTCAACTTCCTTAATGGATTAGAATAAATATATAGATTGATAATGTAAGTGTTTTTTTTTTGGGATTTCCTCCCCATTAGAGATACATGAAAATTTAGAGGTGTTTTTTTATTTTTTATTTTCTATGTTGATGAAAAACTAGAAAAGGACCTTTTTTTTTGTGTAATGAAAAGCAAAGTGATTGCTATTTTCCCTAGTAGAAGTGTATCCCATGCATGGAATGCAACTCTCTATATGTAATTGGAATTTATTTAATCTTGTCAAGTAACTCTTTTGTGTGGGAGGTGTGCATGAGTGAGTATCCACTTTGGTTTGGTTCTAGTAGTACAGGGAATAGTTTAGGGGTTCATAGTTTAATATAAGCATTGTGACTATCTAGTTTATTGATATAATTATTGATTAGGGAAATTGGTTGCAAATCTATGTGCATTCCAGTTTTGTAGTGTTGATTGTAGTTTAATATAAGAAGTTGTACACATTCAGTACATTGATATTAATGTTTGTCACATAGTTGGTAACAAAGCTATCGTTATCTAAACTGGAGATTGATCATAGATTGATATCGAGAGTCACTAAGTATCAACCAAGCCAATATCAATGTTGATCATATATGTTGGGGTATCAAAACTTTGTGTATCATGTATTGATGTCATGGATATTGATCTTAGTTTGGTATCATATTCATGCATATCTAGTGTTGGTATAAATGTAGATAATTTTTGGCACTGAATATCTATGCATACCTAGAGTATCGATACATATTGAATATAGATCAAGTGGTATCAAAGCCCTGCAAAATCTACAGTAAGTACCAATATAGATCATTTGGTAGCAAAGCAAGGTTGTGTGCTTTATATGAATATGAGGTGTATGGTATAAATGCATAGACAATATAGTGGGTCAAGCAAAAGTCTAGTTGAATGAGACAATCTTAGGAGCAATAGGGATCGAAAATATACCATGGATGGTGAAAAAGACTTTGATTCTAATGAAGTAATGCTTATTGAATCAGAGGCCAACATCTCCACCTTAATGGAGAAAATGATTCTATTGAACCAAATTGTGATAATAATGGTTGAGGGAAACATTAGACCCACCATTGGTGAGCAATGTAGTAGCAGTGACAGTATTGGTTAGTGGCTTAGGAGTGGCATCCAATGGAGTTTGCATTATTTGCAATTTAGACATTGGGCAATGATTTCATGAAATAAAAATATGTGGAGGAGAGTAATACATTGCAACTTTAGAAGGTTGAAGGGAAGTTTGTAGTGAAACCTACCATGATAGGAGAAGGTTCAACAAGAAGGGAGGNATTATTTGCAATTTAGACATTGGGCAATGATTTCATGAAATAAAAATATGTGGAGGAGAGTAATACATTGCAACTTTAGAAGGTTGAAGGGAAGTTTGTAGTGAAACCTACCATGATAGGAGAAGGTTCAACAAGAAGGGAGGCCCATGCAAATCCTAACAAGGAAAATGATAAGGTGTATGCAATGGCACAAGTAGTTTGTAAGAATTTCCATAAGTAATGACATCTAGAAGAGAAGTGTTGGAAACTCCATCTAGAGTTGGCACCAAGAAGTTGGAAGAAGAATTGATGGCTCAAATCAAAGAAAATATTGTGTAGGGGCTTGACATCATAGACTAGGTTAATAAAAAGTTGTCATTGACGGCCAAATTGATACCTCCTTTGAATGTAGAGGAACTAGAGTGATTGTTCATAGTGTTAATGTAAATTGAGAATGCCACGGTGAATGCTTTCTTTGACACATGGAGTTAGAGGAACTTGATCTTGAAGTAGTTGGTGAAGGCGTTAGTTTTCCATAGTGGGTCAACCAAATTCCTACCCTTTGGGATGGATACACATCGATGCGACATTGATATGGAGAGGAACAATGTAAGTTCAAATTTGTGTTATTGACTAAATTTATTGAGATTGGATGTGATGTTGTAGAGGTGGAGAAGATGCAGTCAACAAGAACAACCCATGTAATGAAACACTTGGGGGAATAAGGAGGATAACATGGAGATTTGTCACTGAAGTATTTAGATGTGTTTAAACTTTGTAGAAATCAAAGGACCAACTCCAACTTAGAGTGAAACAACCCTAATCTATTAGTGTTTCCCAATATGAGCTCGTATTAGGGTTTGGACCTTGACTTTGTAGGGTGAGGAGCTTGAGAAACAAGTGTAGGATTTGTTGGAGCAAGTGTTGATTAGAGAAGTACATTCCCCTTGTAGATGGACAATGTGTTAGATGTGGTAGATGTGTGTGGACTTCCATACATTTAATAAAATTACCATAAAGAACCAATACCCATAGAACAAATACCCATTGCTTAGGATCGATGAGTTAATCAATCAATTGTAGAGAGATTATTATTTTTCTAAGTTTGATATGAAGCCTAGATACTACTGGCTCAAGATCCATGAGACATACACTTGAAATGTTGCATAAAATGAGCTCTACCAGGATTGGGTGTGTTCAACAAAGGAAAGGCACAAAAGGTAAAACCAAAATATGGAGCCTATCAGAGTAATTGAAGTTAGGGTTGGATGTGGAAAAAGGATTGGAGCGTTGCTACCTCTAGTGAATAGTTGGTTACCTTAGAACTAGATAGTGCTACAACATGGTTAGATTTTGCAGTAGTGATTGGAAGATCATAGTGTGCCGAAGTGAATTGTTTCATGTTGTTAGTGAAGATAAGATACCCACATTTGGTAGAAGACTTTATAGTCATTAACAATTGAAGAAAAGGATTTTTCCTGACATTGAAAATGATGGGACCATGAAAATCTAAGGGGAGGTATAATCCATATTTTAGATCCAAGTAAAAAATGGTCGGAACCAAATTTGAGTGTACATCCTACAGATAGTGCATTCATGTGACCGCAATAGTAAAATTCAACACAAATATCCTTGAGTGCATATCCTTAAGCACAACAAGAGGTGAAATAGGATATATTTGTCCAAGTAAGCATACTGACCTTCTTTGTGGTCAAGGTTTTCTCAATATCTTGAAGTTGCAGGAATAGAGGGTTTTAGAGGTTCCTAACACCCTAGCAAGTTGGCAAGTTGAAATGGCTTTAGTGAGTTTTTTCTTGGTCATTGAGTTTTTTTTCTTCTGTGTGAGTTTCAGTGAATTCAAGCTTTCCAACAACTCAACAAAATTAGAAAACATGAAGTTTCTTTAGACCCTTGAAGCTTTGCATGCCTGCAAACTCATGTAGTGTTTTTCAGAGTCAAGTCAATGACGAAGACCCAAAATCCCAAATGTTGAATACCCATAGACATGACACATGTCAATTAGGTAATGTTTCAAAGCTTCAAGGGATATAAAGGAAGCTTAGTAGAATGCCATGCTCAAAATACCCATAGTTTCTTTAAACCCTCAAAGCTCTGCATGCCCACAAACTCATGTAGGGTTTTGTTAGAGCTAACACAATGACAAGTGGTCAACAATGACAAAGGCCCAAAATCCCAAATATTGAATACCACATACATGTCACATGAAAACTATGCAATGTTGCAGAGCTTCCAGGGATCTAAAGGAATCTTAGTAGAATGCCATGCTTCAGATAACCACATGGCCACATGGCTCAATGGCTTGCATTGTCGATGACTTGAATGAACCCAACCCAAACACCCATGAAGATGCCACATTGTAGCCTTGTAGTGTTCTGGGTAGCATGATGGAAGATGGGAAGGAACATTCCCATTTGTTAAAGAAAGGTTTAAGAGGTTGAATGTGGGTGACATGTGGCAGAGATGGGTCTTAATAGTACTCACAACGACTTGAAACTTGATAGCCCACCAAGAAGGCGCATGACAAAGATGCTCCCAACAATTCTCGAAAGGGAAAACGCTTGAATGCTCGTAGCCTTGACAAGTGGCAATACTAAGATTAGAGTCCCATTACTGTTGATGGAATGTAACATTTGTAGATTGACACTTGACCCAAACCTTATAAGAGCACATGAAGCATTCAAAGGAATCACCAACCTATCTGCCCATGGACACCCATAAGATGAGACTACATGGAGAGCATAAAGTTTGGATCCAACATGATTTCCAAGACCGACATGTCACAAGGAGTTTTAGGAACCACAAAATATTGCAAAGAATAGTGCGGGCATATACAAGTTTGTGGAACTAAGTCCCAATGGGCTCGAACCTGCTTAGACACCAAGAGTAGTTGGCAAGGAATACAAAGCAAAAATCACGGGAATGAAGCTAAGTGGGGAGAAATGAGAATATGCTGAAATGTACCAACATCTATTGTGGATGAACAAAGTAAAAGGACCATTTTGGGTGCTTTTTCATTTTCATATATATTTTGTATATAGTAAGTTTTGGAGTGTTTTTTTCTTAAACTTTTTCCATGTTTAATAAAAAACATTGTTTCTGCAATTTTCCCAGAAATAATGTGTATCCTATGTGTATGGAATGAAACTTTTTGCATGCTATTAGATTTAATTTAACCCTTCCAAATAACTATGGTGTGTATTCCAGAGCATGAGGGGTGTAAATGTGTACCCAATCTAGTTTTTGTTCTAGTAATTTGGAAAATCATCCAGGGGTCATCGTTTGATTTCCACTATGTTAAAATGTAGAAATGATATTATGAAGAATATTTAGTTTAAACCCTTTTATTTGCTCAATAGACTTCATTGGTCTTAGTGGATTGGTAAACACTATCATAATCAATATCAAGACCTAAAGTATGTAGTCTATGATATTAATGTTGATCATGCAAATTGGTTGTTAAGTTGTGTTTATTCTAGTTTGTAATATTGATCCTAGTTTAATATCATAAGTTGTGTACATTCTAGTTTTNACTATCATAATCAATATCAAGACCTAAAGTATGTAGTCTATGATATTAATGTTGATCATGCAAATTGGTTGTTAAGTTGTGTTTATTCTAGTTTGTAATATTGATCCTAGTTTAATATCATAAGTTGTGTACATTCTAGTTTTGCAATATTGATCCTACTTTAATATCATAAGTGGTGCTCATCCAATAGGATGATATTGAGAAGTTTTGCTTATATAGTTCTTCTCATAATCCAATTCATACCATTGTTTTTCAGATCTAATTTTGGGAATGCACGTAGTTTGATATTAAGGGTTGTGAGTATCCAATATGATGGCATTGGTGTTGATCACATACATTGGGGTATTAGAATCTTGTGCATTAGGTATTGATATCCTAACCATTGATCTTAGTTTCATATCATAGTTGTGCATATTCAACATTGGTATTAATCTAGATCATTTCCGATCTTAGAGATCTGTGCATACCCATAGTATTTCTACCTATAATATAGATCAAGTGATAGAAAATCTAGGTGAAATATAGTGTTGATATCAAGATAAAT
>SNQJ01S0116444.1:35714-63579 GCA_010110895.2 Picea sitchensis | reverse complement strand
AAGGAGACATTTTCATTTTGAATCATCTTGTACTTGAACATTTAAGTGGGGTAAAAGGAGGTTGCCCCCTCGAAGAGGCTTATTATCTGAAATTATCTCTTTTTCAAGGCGTTGAGTACTTTTCTGAGGTTTTTATATGCTATCTTGATGTTTGGTTCTTAACAAAGACCATCACATACATTAGACTACCAACAACACTTGCATAGGGAACACATGCCATGTCCTCTATATCCTCTCGTGTCTTTGGAAACTGTTCAATGATTAGCCTTGATCCCACGGGAATTGGTACCTTTACAGGTTAGTAATCCTACATGTTGAAACGTTTCAATATTGTTTCAATATATTTATTTTGGTTCAGCCATATATTTCTAGATGCTCGATCTCTCTTGATATCCATTCTTAGAATGAAGTTCGTTGCACCGAGATCCTCCATGTCGAACTTCGAGGATAGATGCTTCTTCACCTCCTCTTTTGCATTCATGTTTTTTCCAATTAGCAACATGTCATTGACATATAATGCTACATATATGAAGCACCCACTTTCTTCTTTGGAATACATGCAGCGATCAACTTTGTTTCTCAAAAATCCCAAACTAAGGATGTAGGTGTCAAAATTTAGGTACCACATCCTTGGTTATTTCTTTAGACCCTAGAGGGATCTTTTCAATTTGCACACCAAATATTTCTTTCCCCTTACTACAAATCCTTTAGGATGTTTCATGTATATTACTTCGTCCGGGTCCCCATGTAGGAACGTTGTCTTTACATCCATCTATTCTATTTCCAGATCAAATGCAGTAACCAAAGACATTAGTAATGATCTAAAGGAAGTTAATTTTGCAACATGGGAAAAATCTCACCGAAATCGACTCCTTTGACTTGGGAATATTCTTTTTCTACCATTTGAACTTTAAATTTATTGACTTGAACCATAGCATTCATATTCTTCTCGAATATCCACTTTCTACCGACAATTTTTCTTCCACTGGGTAATTCAACTAAATCCCATGTCTCATTTTTGTGCAAGGATTCCATTTCTTCGACCATGGCATCCTTCAATAGTCTCCCCTTTGTTGAGTTGAATACCTCCCTGACCATATTGGGCTCCTCGTCAATGGTAGTTAACACAAATGTGGAACAAAAATTGGGTGGACTATACCTTTTGACTGGGTTTCGTACTCGTACAGACCTCCTTACAAACAAGGTCGGTTGTTCCACCTCTTCATTTGATTCAGTCAACTCATTTGAATCATCTTCTTTGTTCCTTAGTTCAAACCTCACCTTCTTTGGATTATTATTTATTTGAATTGTCACTTCAAACTCATACTTCCTTCTAACTTATTTGAAGATCATATCTCGAATGATTTTTTTTTCCTTGATGCGAGATCCTAGAGATTATATATTTTCATTCCTTCTTTGTATCCAATGAAAATACACTTGACTGCCTTTTTGTCCAGCTTTCTCCTCTTATCTTTGGGAACATGAAAAAATGCATCACAGACAAATACTTTTAGATGTGAAACTGAAGGGTTCTTACCATACTATACCTCACGTGGAGTCGTGTCGACTAGCACCAATGAAGGAGATAGATTCACTAGATATTTTGCAGTGTCAATTGCCTCTACCCAGAATTCTTGTGTGATTCCAACACCACTCAACATGTTCCTTGCCTTGTCCATCAATGTTCTGTTAATTTTCTTGGAAACTCAATTTTGTTGTGGGGTATATGGCGTAGTATTTTGGCGTGCTATTCCACACTACTTGCAGAATTGCTCAAAATCATTTCCACAAAATTCACCACCATTGTCAATTCTCAACACCTTAATGTCCTTATTGTGTTCCTTGAGGGACATCTATTTGTATGGTTGTAGCGTTAGAAATACCCAATCCTCCAATTAGAATTCCCTTTCACTTTGATGTTGATGTTCTTTCTATTTCATCGTATTTTATGACATAGCCAAGTCATCCTTCAATATTTTGAGAAACTCTTCTTGGTGATCTATGTGGTCCTCCATTGCTCGAACCTTCACTTTTCCTCTCAAGTGTTATTTGATGTATGGATGATGCTATTTATAAAGCACCATAAATGGGGGAATTTTTTATGAAGTACAAAAGGATGAGTTGTACCACCATTTTTCCAAGGAAAACCACTTGACATGTTGTTTCAATTTATAATATGCAAAGAACCAATGATACCCTTCTCAACATTTATTCACAAATCTTAGTTTTCCATTGGATTGTGGATGGTAAGAGGAGTTGTGAGCCAATTGAGTAACCAAACAATAAAATAGTTCAATCCAAAAATTACCAATGGAAATTAGATCAAGAGACAATAGAATCCTTTTTTCCTTCAAAAATCCATTGNTTAGTTTTCCATTGGATTGTGGATGGTAAGAGGAGTTGTGAGCCAATTGAGTAACCAAACAATAAAATAGTTCAATCCAAAAATTACCAATGGAAATTAGATCAAGAGACAATAGAATCCTTTTTTCCTTCAAAAATCCATTGGTACAAGAAAAAAATGTCAAGTTCAAAATACAAGGATTCAAGAGTTACCTTATTTAAAGTTGGCACTTGGTGTAGATCAAATAATTGCTCCATTTGGAATATCCATGTTATAGGATATTTTAAAAAAATCAATATTTCTCATATCGGTATTTGGAATTAATTAATTGATTGGAGTGATGAATGACCATAGTTTTGGGACCCAATTTTCATGTTCTCCAAATGTGTTAAAATCTTCCCCATATGTGACTAAGTTTCAATAAAAAAAATTCTCCTTATTTTCATGATTTCCTTGGGTCACGATATCACTTTTAGGGAACCTATCATCCAGGGTATGTAAGAGCATGGATTCCATTGAATTTTTTAATCGTTCCATCTTTTGATCAATCAACTTTTCCATTTTATATTCAACTTTTATCTTTTGATCCATTCACTTTTTCATCTTTCGATCTATCAACTTTTTCATTTTATTTTCAATTTTCCTTTTAAATATTTCTCAAGAACATGCCAAATCAACCTTTTTCAAGACATTATCATCAATGTCATCAACTTAGTTCCTTGATTGGGATATTGTATCTCTAAGTATTAACTTTCTTTAGGAGACTCGGATGAAGTATGTGGAGGTTTAGCAAGTGTAAAAAAATTTCCACCACCTCTTTCCATGTGAGACAAAAATAATATATACTTAGACTTATCCTCTATTTTTCTCTTTACCACGCCTTTTGAATCACCTTAAATAGATCTTCTAATCTAAAATTATGCAAGTTCCAATTTAACATGCCTTTTTAAAACCTTGATTTGGAGATTATTCTGTAGGCCAACCTTGCACTTAATATAACTCTAAAACCTCTATATCTCTAAGTATATTTTTTTTCTACTGTATCATGTCATGTCTTCCCTATAATTGCACAAGTTTGAGTAAATGGTGATGTGCCAAGGAAAAGTTATGGTAACTTTCCCAAAACTTGTTGAGTTTGTCCCTTTTAGGAGAGATAACTTGTATGGACTACCAAACGTCTAATTTTTCATATATACTTCTAAATTTTTTACCTAAAAGACTATTGTCTATAATCTATTAAATACAACTAGTCGGACTCAATTTGGATCCTTCTAGAATAAGATATGATTTTTTTACCCATAACACCCGTTTGAGTTTGGTTTTAGGACTAGTAAAAATTCCTAGCTTCCACGACATGTAATTTGGAATGTATAGTGAACCAAAATATGATATTTTACCACAGGTACTCTATTATGTCTTCTCAAGCTCCCAAAAATTTCATTTTCTGAATCTTCTCATGAAAAAATATAGAAAGCATGCCAAGATGACTCACTTGGAGGAGCCAAACGCAAAGATCGTATGATCTAAATCCAAATTTTATGCACCAAACACCCAGATAGAATAAAAATATAAATATAAGAAACTCCACACCTTATGAATGAGAGAGAAGAATGAATGAGAAGCCTCTTCGACGAGAAATATCCTTTTACAATATAACAAATGTACAAGATGAGATTCTCTTTAAAAATACATCTCCTTGGCATATATAGGAGACAAAGGGTACAATTGCAATTAAAAATGGTCTAGTTGACCATTAAAGGGCCTAGTTGATCAATAAGGAAAACAATATCATAATAATATAAATGTAATAACTCAATATTTGGGGCTTAACATTCACCTTGGAATTGTTCCTAGTGTTCCATTCTAACCATCAAACAATGTGACTTCAACATCTAATAGATGAAGATATCAATGGCTTCTCAACATCGATGACACTATTTATGGTAAAGATTATTGGCATGTCATTGTCATTTGTCTCTAGCACATCCTCACTTAGATGATTAGTTAGTGAATAAATAGGTTGGTTTCGCACTAGATTAATCTTTCCATGAATCTTTGAATTGATTATTATATTATCATTTTCATTGAGAAGGATCACTTCATCTACTCCCAAGTATTTCTCAACTCTAGTAGTCTATTGACATAGACTCCCCAATAAACACTAAGGTTTGGGTTTCATGTGGAACATTTGAAGCTATGAAATCCATGAAGTAAATCTTGTGATAGAGTTTTTCTTAATTGTGGATATTCCCATCAATTGGATCTTTGAAATTTGGTATACCACCTTAGTCATAAAGAAAAATTTCCTTATCTTGTAGATTCCCCAATTCTTCACAGTCTCGGTCAATTTTATGTTAACTCTTGACCCTCCATATACAATGGAATATTACTAGATCCAAACAAAGATAATATGTTAGCATGTAGGTATTACTTACATTAGTCCCCAAAGGAAAGGCTTGGTATCCATTCCCAACATAGAGAGTAGAATTTTCCATCTTAAGTGAGACATACCTCTAATTTGAGGTCGATCTTATGTTTTAGGATTCAATCCAATTTTGTATCTTTCATAGCATGGTCTAGTTCCCCTATCTCAACATTGACTCCTTCCTTTTCCATTGAATGACAATGATTTTGTTTCTATGCTCCACCTCACTTTGCCTTTCTCTATATTTATTGCTTTTGGAATGGGAATTTTTAAAATATGGGCTCTAGTCTTTCAAAGTTGTATTCATATTTAATTATGCCCTATTATTGCACTGAAGATGAATATACCATTTCTTAGTCTCTTCTTCAAATCTGCCCTCCATAACGATTACCTTTCCTTTATGAACTTTGGTGTGTTTAGCAATCAATTGGGCAGTCATATAATTTTGGGCCTTGACCTTAATTTTTTTGGTGTTGATCCTATTGTATTGTTGATCCCTTCATAATATAGAGATGATCTTAATTGGTTGAATGATGAGCAGTTAATCCCATCCTTATCCTTGGTTTCATCGTTTATGAGTGGACAATTACATATAGCATGCCTTTTTCGTCTTACTCATTATTAGTTTCCATAAATGTGTGTATTTGGCCTAATGTGTCCAAGCTCAACACACATCCAACACTAACAAGGGCTCTTTCATTTGAACCTCAAATTATTTGTGATTTAATGTGAACATTACATACACATTATGTATAACTAAAATGCATATATTGTTTATCACTAGAAAATATACATGTTATTTATCACTATAAAGTGCATGCATTATTTATCATAATGCAACTCAGGGACCTTCAGCTTCATACTGACATATGATGTGAATCGTCCAAAGAAAATCAAAGGTGACCAAGACGCCCACGGCCACCCCACTATCTTATGACAATACGAAATTACTATTTCCTTTCTCACACAATCCACAGATTCTTATGATATGCTTGCAATTTATCGAGTGGTGCTCTATCGAGAAGGACAGAAAAACCAAAGAGATGCACGTGCACCACTTTGATAGAAAAAATAAAGAGATGCACGTGCACCACTTGATTACGATTGAATTATTTTAAATTTGGATTTATTAAATATATAAATTAAATTTGTTAAATATTTTTTATTATTTAATTTTGTATGACGTATTTATTTTTATATATTAAATGGTAAAAAAAATTATCTTTTGATATTTGAGAAATTAAATTAAAATGTATATTTTAAAAAATTTAATCCTTTTCATATTTAATAAACTAAATTCATATAAATATATGATAATTTAATTTTAAATATTATTTAATATGTATATGTAAAAGTTTATATATATTGGATTATAAACATTTATTTTATGGATGAACAAAATGTGATTAAAACTCAATACCATTCTTATAAATGACTAACAATCCATTGTAAAACTTCAATAGTCTTCTAGGTAGCTAGCTAACCTTCGTTAGCATGAACTAAACAAAACAACAAAATCATTATTATTTCCCTAAACAATCTAAGAAATCTCATAAAGTAACATTGGATAACATAAACTAAACGAAACAACAAAATCATTGTTATTTCCCCAAGACAATCTAAGAAATCTCATAAAGTAATGTTCCACCATAACCATGAACAATCAATGTAAAAATTGAAAAGTAAAAGACATGCACTTGCATTGTGTGCGATTGTAATTGTGAAGCTTTCACTTTCTTGAGAAAATGAAAATGAAATGTGTAAAATACTTTTTAAGAGAGTAAGTTCAATTAATGGAAGTTTCAACTAGTTATAAGCCATGTACTACATAGGCCTTCCACGATTTGTTGATGATACATTTTAATAGGGTAAGTTCAATTGAGGGAAACTTTATCTAGTTACAAGGTATGTATGTATGTATGCTTAACAAAGAAAGTAATTTTGATAGAAAATGAAAATAAAATGTGTGAAGATATATTTTAAGAAGGTAAGTTTAATTAACAAAATTTTCATCTAGTTATAAGTTATGGACTATATAGGTCTTCTACTAATTAATGATTGAAAAAAGAAGACGCAATTTCATAGAGAAAGGGAAAAATCTAATATGAGCATCAAACAAATTAAAGATAAAAGAGAATAAACTTTTAAAATGAGGTAAAATCCTAATGTAAAATCCAAATAAATTATATATACACAAAGGGAAAAATTTAGAGATGGAGGCCAATCTCTAATGGGTGAGTGCAAGTTAATGATGGTAGCTCATTCTTTTATGGTGCATTAGTGAAAATAAAATATGGAAAAACAACAAAGCCTTCCATTCAATCCACCATTCTATATCCAAAAACTCTTCTCCTTCAACACCCCATCCCCACTGTTGAAATTTTGGTATGCTCGTTTAACCATAGACAATATCACATCATTGTCACCCAACCATATGCATTCAAATATGCCACCCCCAAGCAAACTAACCTTTACTTAGGATAATTCCAGGAAGCCTACTCCAGAACCAACAAATAAACCCTAGTTTCTAATTGCAACAATAACTCAAGAAAAGTAGAGCGCTCCTTCTCCAAGAGTAGCACACAAGAGAGAGAGAGTCTCCATATCCATAGAACAAGTACCACAAACAAATACACGTGCAGAGAGAGTAACACACAAGAGAGAGAGTCTTTGTATCCATAGAACAAGTACTACAAACTACTCTCTCAGACTTGGGCCATAATCAGAAAGAATATCACCAAGAGAATAACCAAGAATATCACTAAGATAATCACTTTATAGTGCTAGAGAGATACCAAGACCAAGAGATGACCATACACCCTTATTCCTCCTTGCATCTGCAACTGCAACTCTGCACAAGACTTGCGCTCTGAGAGGGTGTACAAATGAGCTAAAACATCCTCTATTTATATTAATCTGTCCAGTGACTTTTCTGGCTGGGCCAACCTGACTTTCTAGTAATTATATTTTATGTTCATCTTTTTCCTATGGAGCCGACTTGTATTTATGGAAGAAAATATTCTAATATTATTATTCTGCTAGGCTGACTTGTCTTCTGGGGTTTCCATACATATTTTTAATGGTTCACTTGCTTCCAGAATATTCTATTCTAGGTCATAGGTTACATGTGGAGGTTAATACCTTCTGCAACAACCAAAACATCAACACTCCCTCTTAGGTAGGAAGGTATTAACTAAGATGTTCTTTATATAGTAGTCTCAAACCCATCCATCTAGCTCACATGGTCTTGCAGACCAGTCTACAAGTAGCATCACCATAGCCACACAGGCTATCATATGATCAAACATATCATGTAACAAGTATCACCATCATAGCCGCAGATTATCCATCTAGTTGGCAAACACCTCCAAAAATATTGGTTCGCCCTCCAGCTAGTAACCTTCGATGCTACTGATCGACACTCTAACTGGGAATAATTTTCGACACTACAGGTTGGCATCTAGTTCATACAAAACTAGTAACTCATCAGTTCACACAAAATATGACTAAAAAATTTAACACCCCCTCTTAACAAGGAAGGTATTCCTCTTGGCACAATCATCATCATTGCTTCTGCGCTTTTGCACACCTCGACCATTGTCTTGTTGAATTTCACCTTATGGACTCTATTCTTTCAAATTTATATTCATCTTTAATTATGCCCTATTATTGCACTTAAGATGAATATACCATTTCTTAGTCTCTTCTTCAAATATATCCTCCCTAATGATTATCTTTCCTTTATGAACTTTAGTGTGTTTAGAAATAAATTGGGTAGTCATGTAATTTGGGGGCTTGGACTTGATTCCCTTGGTGTTGATCATATTGTATTGTTGATCCCTTCAAATATAGAGATGATTTTAATCATTTGAACCGATGATGAGAAATTAAGCGCATCGTTGTCCTTGGTCTCGTCATCTATGAGTGGACAATTACATGTAGCATGCCTTTTTCATATTGGTCATTATTAGTTTCTACAAGTGTGTGTAGCTATCCCAATGTGTCCTAGGTCGACACACACCCAACACCAGTGAGGGATCTTGCATTTGGACATGGAACTGTTTGTGGGTTATATGTGAACATTAACATGCACACATTATGTATAACTAAAATGCATGTGTTGTTTATCACTAGAGCATGTACATGTTATTTATCACTAGAAAGTGCATTCATTATTTATCACTAGAGTATGGATGCGTTTTTGTCATGTGAACTTCAAATTCCATGTGGAAGCTTGACACATGTGAAAATTTTGAATTTCAAAAGAATGTGCTTGCATTTAATAACACTTATCCAATCCACCTATCATGTTTTATGTCATTTCTCATCTTATGCATGTACTTTGGACATAGGTTTGTACTAATACTCCTTTGTTCTCTACATGTATACTAATTTTTATATATTGATTCCACCATTTAGATACTCAAATTTTCACCAAAAAGACATATACCTTATTCTCCATAAAAGAAAAAATATCAACATTAAAAAAAAACAAAATTGATAATGAAAAATAAAAATAAATAAAAAAACTGACAATTGTATCTTCTTTGTACCAAGTAACCAAGTCCCAATTGATATTTATTACTATTATGTTTTTTTCATATTTATTAGAAATCTTATTTTTAATTTTTATGTCATTAAAAATAATTTTGACAATATCACCTAAATTCAAATAAATATTTATTACTATTATGCCTTTTTTCATATTTATTGGAAATTTTATTTTTATTTTTAGGTTTTATGTCATTAAAGATAATTTTAACAATATCACTTAAATTCAAATAAAATTAATTTGATAAAAAAAAAATTAAGATATTACTATCCATATTTATATAAACATTTTCAAAAAATAGATGTAATGTTTATCATAAAATAGCATTATATACTTATAACCATATAAGTACATTTTAATTCAGAAACCTTAAGAATGTGTAAGCAAAATGATTTAGTAGACATTTTTAAAGCTATAAGATAAACTTTGTTTTAGAGATGTTATTTTTCATGTTTATATAAAATAAAAAAATTTGTTTTAGGAATGTTATTATTCATGTTTATATAAAATAAATTTTGTTTTAGATATGTTAGTATCCATATTGATATAGACATTCATATACAAGTTTATATAAATATTGTAATATTTTTCATAGAAGTAACACTAAACATAACCATATTAAAGAACATTTTGACTCAAAACCTTCGGTGTTAAAAAATTAATTACAAATTCTATAAAATGTGTGAGTAAAGAAATTTGAGAGATGTTTTAAAATGGTAAAATATTAAATGAATTGTAACATTTACAATGTTCAATGTGTTTTTCTTTCTACACTGTATCATAATGTTCAATGTGGTTAGGTAAAATTTTCTATTAAAATTATTATTAATATTTATATAGATATGTTTAGAAAAAATATGTTGTATGGAATTAAGGTTAGATGCTATTAAAAAGTTTATAATTCTATTAAAAATAGTTTTTATCATGATTACAAAGAATATTGACTTTTTGCAAATACTATTTAGATATAAGGAAATAAGTTAAGACTCAATACCTAAAGGATTTAGCAAGACTAAAATTTTACTCCTTACTTAACACTATTCAATCATTTTTCCATATAACCCAATTTTTTAAAAACAATAATTAAATAATAGTAAATTCTAACTATTCTCACTTTCTATTAACAATTAAATTATGATAAAGTGTTAAAACCGAACAAAAAGATTTCAAAGACATTTTTAAAGTGGTAAATTATCCAATGTTGCACAGATTCAATGATAATATTGCCCATGAAATTCTCTCAATATAGTCACTTTCTACCAGCACGACTTTTACTTATAATAAAATGAGTCGTTACTTTTTCATAAAATATTTAAAATGCTTTGAAGTCCCTCTCACACCTTGGACATGGCTGGTTATATTTCCAGTTCAAATCACCCGAGGATTCCACATCCATCCTGGAAGTGACTTTGGATGCTGGATGATAGTACCCTCATGCTGAAGCGTTGGCGAGTGAGCTTCGATCCAACACAGGACTGCTTCCGACTTCCGCATCTATGGGTTCTCCTCCCTGGACTACCACTTCACCTCTGGAATGAGAAAGCACTCATGGCCATTGGAAACTCTTTGGGCCGCTACATCTGCATCGATTCAAAGATACTAACTGGCCAAGACAAAAAATTGGCAAGGATTCTTGTTGAACTAGATGTTCATGAAGGACTCCTCGAAAATCTGGATATAGACTAGAGAGGACATCTCACTCGCCAGAAACTTGACTAACTTGGTGTTCCTTTCAGATGTACGCTCTGTAGACCGACAAAACACTTGAGAAAAAATTGCAGAGGCATCCTTGAAGATGAACTATCGGAGGTAACCATGCTTGAGATTTCTTCTAACATGGAATTCCCGGTTCTGGGCCCTCAGATACATATTCCAGACTATCCAGAAGATTCTACTCTACCTAGACAAGACTCCTTAACTGGTAAGCTCAAATATATCTGTCTGACATTATATTTCTTATTCTCCTCTTAGGAAAATAACCTCTTAGATAACTCACCTCCTACATCCTCAGGATCGATCCCTCTCCCTTGGGGGGACTCCTCTAGAGAGATATCTGATTTCCCCTCTATTCACCATCCCCCTAGCTCGACTCGCCACCAATCCACCCCTAAACAATCCACACTACCTTTCAACTCTGTTTTTGCTCCCCCTACCATTACCTTTGGAAATTCTGCAAATCTTATCCCCTCCCCTTTTCTCTCTCCAGTTAAACCTTCCACTTTGACCTCTCCTTTCCCCCCCCCACAGGCTGGCCGAAGCTCAAAATAATACTAGGACTTCTCCAACGATACCCCACCTTCCTACTCGTCCATGTCCACTATTGGGACTTCTCCCAACAGTGCGAGAACAACCCTCAACTTCACAAACAACCACCATATTAACTCCCGATAACTCTGATGACTACCATCTTGTACAAGAGGATTTTTGTTGTTTACCTGGTCTTAGCGATCCGGATCTTGGAGACAACACACTTGGTGTTGTCCTAAATTATTTACTCCCTGCATACAAAGAAGTTACTAACTCCATACCTCTTCCTACTTACTTGGGAAATACATTACACAATTCGAAAGACTCTAACATAGGCTTGGAAGTATCTAAGCCCAGGTTGACTTATCCAGATAAAGAATTTACTTGGACCAAAGGGCATGGTTATGAACATTCACCAATCAAAACTCGCAGTGCCCACCACAAGGAGGGATCTTCTTCATCAAGTTTTGTGGCTACTGCACTTTATCCTTCTGATATTGGGGCTCTTAGAGGCATCAAATCCCTAGCAAGAGAAAATGCATGATTTTTCTCTCCCTCAACATCAGAGGAGTGGGAGGCCTCCTAAAATTTGCCTCCTTCAAACATCTACTTTCACTATCTTCTCCGGACATCATATTTCTTCAGGATCCCTGGTTGACAACAAAAAGAATAGACTATTTTTAAATCACTTTCTCTCCAATTGGCACATTTCTACAATTATCTCTCATGGTAACTCTAGGGGTTTGGCTGTGGCTTGGGATCCCACCAAATTTGATATTTCTCCCTTTCTTCGTTGTGGGGGCTTGTTATAACTATCGGTTACTTGTAGATATAATAACAAAAGGATACATTTCCTCAACATCTATGGACCCTGTACCGACAGGCATACCTTCTAGAATAAGGTAGAAGCTCGGGGCCTTCTAGATCTCGAAATCTTGATCATTGTCATAGATCTAAATCTCACTACCTCTGTCAGAGAAATTTGGGGGGACTCTGCTACACATGGCACCCTAGTAGATTTCTTTATTTCTCTGTTTACATCACACAATCTGGTGGATTATTCTCCTGTACAACTTGCTCCTACTTGGTGTAATGGGAGGTTGGGTTCTGATTCAATATCAAAACGATTGGATCGTTTTCTCATTTCGGATCAACTTATCACAACGAAGGATCGAATCCATACCTGGGTGGATTCCACTTTTCTCTCTGACCATGCCCCGATTTTCTTACTTCTGGACTCTTCATCTGATAAGTTCGCTCTTCCTTTTAAATTTTATTCGGGTTGGCTTCAAGAATCAACATTCAACTCTATTGTTACTGATGTTTGGAAAGATCCCATTTACCTTGACAAGCCCTATATTCAGCATCAACTCATTTGGAAACTCAAGTGTATCAAAGACCACACAAAAGCTTGGGCTACCTCTCATAAAAAAAAAAAAATTAAGAAAGACTTCTACAGATTGAATCTGAGCTTCAACTACTTCAACAAATAGATGATTGGGCTAGACTATTTGGAAACGATAGTCTAGTTATAAAATCTCTTGAAATAGAAAGGAACCAACTCCTTCTCAAAGAACAAGCCACTTGGAGACAGCGGTGCAGAACCAACTGGATTAAAAATGGTGATCTCAACACAAAAAAAATTCACAATTTTGCTAGCTCCTGCAGAAGCAAAAAACATGTCTGGGAGATTGCAGATGCAAATGATAATATTTCCAAAGGACAAAAAGAAATAAAATCAACTGCTATCAGACATTTCAAACCTTTTTATGAGGCGAAACCGATTGAGAATTTACAGACCACATTCATAGTGGCTAGACTTTTCCCACAATCAGTAATTGTGGAGGATTAACTAGCTCTTGACAGCCCTTGCTTGCTCCTATAAATCTTGGTTGCTTTAAAATCCTTTTCTAAGGACAAAAGTCCAGAACCTGATGGCTAGACTGTATAATTTTATCTCCATTTCTTTGATTTGGTGGGCCCGGACCTGCTGGAACTTGTGGAGGACTCTATACTCAAAGGGAAGGTGATTGGTGTCCTGAATTCGAATTTTCTTACCCTCATCCCCAAAGATGATAATCCTACTACATTCGCTGATTTTAGGCCAATTGAACTCTGCAACCTCTTCTATAAACTCATCTCTAAAATCATTGCAAACCGAATCAAGCCAAGTCTCTCTCGTTTCCTTTCAAATGAACAACTGGGATTTTTAAAAGGTCGCCAAATTCTAGATGCTATTCGCACTGCCCAGGAGTGTTTACATAGCATAAAATCTAAAAATTCCAAGGCGCTCATCCTCAAACTTGACCTCAAGAAGGCCTTTGATTTCATTGATTGGGACTTCCTTAGACTGATCCTGACTCAAATAGGTTTCAGACATTCAATGATTAAGTGGACCATGAGTTGTGTGGATAGCCCAAACCTTGCCATTTTGATCAATGGGGAATCTTCCTCCTTCTTTCATAGTGGCAAAGGTCTGAGACAGGGATGCCCCCTCTCACCTCTTCTCTTCATTCTGGCCATGGAAGCCTTGAGTCTCCTACTAAAAATTGGACAAGCAGAGGGAAAGATCACATGCATTAAGGTGTCCATGACTATCAAGATTCTCCATCTCTTATTCGTTGTGTATCTTCCCTCACTCTTTTACGCATATTTCAACTGGTCTCAAGTATCTGGGGTATTTCTTAAAAGCAGATTCCTATAAGCTAGCAGATGGGAACTGGCTCCTTGCTAAATTTGAAAAAAAGATTGGACATTAGTCCTTGAAGTGGCTCTTTCTTGGCGGTCGGTTCACTCTCATTAAAGTTGTTCTAAAAGGGCAGTCGGTGTAATGGATGGCTCTTGCATCCATACCTTCCTTGGTCATTACAAAAATCCATCATATGACCTATAAATTTCTCTGGTCAGGTTGCTATGATCATACTCGACAAGATCTTAGTAGTTGGGAATCTTTGGCCAAACCCAAACACAATGGCGGCTGGGGTCTCCGTAATACATATCACTTCAACAAAGCTCTTGCAGCCATTTCTCTCTAGCGTGTACTGAACACCCCCATCATTTGGCAGTCTATTATCAAGGACAAATACTTATTACATCATATTGTCTCCAGCTGGCTTCTTACAAACACAATCATCCCCATGGAGACCTCCTTCTTCTGGAAAACACTCACTAGATCAAAAATCTGGATCACGCATGGGCTCTGCTGGAAGCTTGGCTCGGGCCACTCCATCATGATCGGCTGCGACCGTATTCTTAGATTGGGTGTAAATACCGCACTCCCTCCTCAGTTGATTTCCCATCTACATGACAGAAACCTGTGGTACATTTTCCAGGCCGGGGATTGAACCTCTGCGTCTTCTCTTCCAAATCGGTCGATTTCCAACGACTCCCTCGGACTCAGCGCAGAGCATGCTAATCTCTGGAATTTACTTTGCACAGCATTAGCCCACTCGGGAATTCACCCCAATGATCAAGATGACAAGCTCAAGTGGTCGGGGGGTGATTTATCAGGCTTTCTAACAGTCCAAAACAAATACACAAAGATCACACTATCATTTTTTAATACAAAAATTCACGGCTAGAGGAAACAACTATGGAACTGGCTCCTTCCTACAAAGGTAAAACTTTTCACCTGGCTTATGACTGGTTATAAATTAAACACATGTGATAACTTGCAAAAGAAGGTTTGGACTAGACCAAACACATGTCATCTCTGCTACAACAACGTCGAATCAACAAACCGTTTATTTATCATGTGTTCCTACTTGAGATTGGTTTGGGAAAAAATCAATTCGGTACTTGATCTCAAAACCCCTTGGGATGGGCCAACTCTCTCTGACTACTTCAATTATTGGACTCATAGGGAGCACAAATCAAATAATTTTCCTTCTCTGGTATGTTGGTCCATTTGGTTGGATAGAAACAATTTTTTTTTTTTAAATAAGACTCCTTCTTCCTCCACAACAGCATATAAAGTACTTGGTCTTTTTAATATCTGGAATGATATACATCCACTTAAGCCAAGATCGTTGAACACAAAGACGACAATTATTTTAGAGGATTCCCCAACTGGATGGTTCAATGGAACAACGTCAACAAATTCCACTTGAAGTGGTGCTGGAGGGATGATCAAAATTACAAAAAATTCCTACATTAGATGGACTTTTAATTGTGGCCCGGGTACCAACACCAGAGCTGAATTAATGGGTGCCTGGGCCACACTTTTTGTGGCCTCCAGACATCATATTGAAGCACTTTAGGTTCTTGGAGACTCCAAAATCATCATTGAGTGGCTGAACAATACGGGTGATCTTCAAGCCATATCCCTCCTAGCTTGGAAGGACAGAATCCAACTACTACTTCCCTCATTCAAAAATCTCTGCTTTAATCACATTTACCGTGAACACAACAAAACTGTAGACATTTTATCCAAGGTAGCTCTACAAAAAGAAGAGGGCATTTTAACTTACAATCTCTGGATAGATGGCCATGAGGGCCCTCCTCATCTTCTAACTTTATTTTAGTCCTGCTCTTCTCATCTTTCCAGTCTTTCTCTATATTTGGATATATCAAAGGCTTCTCTAGATCTTAGTTTTATCATATTCCTCTTATTTTGTAGAACTCTGTCTGCTAGATATGACATATTTTTTTCTTGACCTTTTCATTGTATGATCTTTCTCCAATTCACTAGTTGAGAGACGACTATTGACGAAAGCATCATCAGTGAAGCTTAATAACCTCAACAATGATTTTGATTTCATTGTCCAAAAACCATATTATATATTTAATATAATCGAGAAATTTTGTCATTGAGAAACAAAAAAAGGTTAAAAATACTTTGAACACCAAGGCTATGCACCTTGTGTAGCATCATCACAAACTAATCATCGCCATAAAAATGGATAATTTTAAAAAGCGCTTCCACTGTTTTACCCATGTGAAGTCAATAATTAATTATCTTTATCTTTAGCATATACATCGTCCTTGTACTGTTTGACCCATTTTTTTTTATGATCCCCATCTCTTTTGACCGTTGTTAACAGTTGTTCAACGTGAAAGAGAGCGAGTATTGTATCGATGACCAAGACGCCCACAATCTTATTGTATTGTTATTGATGCTTTATCTAGAAGGATAGAAAATTCAAAGAAATTCACGTGCATTAAGGACCAAACTAATTGTAATATGAGGAATGTCAATTGGACAATAATACATTTTTATTATATAAATTTAATGGATGATTTAATTTTTAATATTAAATGATAAAAAATATTACATTTTAAGAAATATAAAATTAAAATGGATATATATTTTAATATATTCTAATTTAATTTTAAATATTGTTTAGTATTTATACCACAACCAGATTATATCATATTAAGTTGTAAAGTATTTAATTAAAAATTCTGCCTTTCTTAAATTCTAGTTAGAATTTCATAACCTTTGAAAATGATTTTTTAACTTCCATTTCCACCCTTGGTTTTCATTTTTTTTAATCTTTTATTCCCCTCTATTCCCCTAACGGCTGTTTTACTTTCTTTTCCTCATAATTAAATTATTTTTTTCTTTATTTATCTCTCCATTTTTCCACTTTTTTTTAGAGATCTTTGTCTACTTTAATCAATTTTAACCTATTTCTCCCCTTTATTTATTTATTTATATTTTATTAATTTTCCCAATAGTTATTTGGGTTTTTTATTCCTATTTCACAACGCTCTTTTAATTCTTTACTCTTTTTTACTTTGGTTATTCATTATTTTTACTCTATAAAATTCCAACACCACACTCTTTTCTATTATCATTTTAGGTTTATGTGTCCCTCACGATGAGTGTAATGGACAAATGAAAATCTCTTGTATTGTTTGTTTAGGTTGGATAGATGATTCTAGATACTTTCAAAATAAATTTGAAATGGTGTAAACAAATGAAAAGTATAAATTTGAAATGGTGTAAACAAATATATAGAATGCTCTTCATCTTTAGTGTATTTATTGTAAATCTTGTTGTGCCAAACATTGAAGAGTTTGTGTATTATTAAAAAAAAACCATCATTTGTTATAATATTGCAAACAAGTGTTAAAGACAAGTAATCGTGTATTTCTGTCTGAATTCTTGCACTATAGCTTGCAAAAGATTGTAAGTATTTTTTTACATTTTTCATTGTATAATGTACTATGCGAATGGATTTGCCTTTTCTTCCTTGTCATAGACTTTCATAGCATTATACAAGTAATCAATAAGTATATAGTATTGGTTGTATCCATTCATGCAACTTATCATAAAAAGTAATAATTTGAAACCATCTAAATCTAGGAAACAATCAAGTTGATTTGAATCTAGAACCCAGATTCTCGTAGACTTATTTTGTGTTCTTTTTAAAAACTAAATGAAGTACACATAACAGGCTTGGAAAACACACTAGCAAAATCATTTTGCATCTTGAAATGTTGCATCACCCCAAACACGTGAGAAATAAGTTTCGTCGTTAAATCCTATCTCTCAATCTCCCTTTCTTGATTTCAAGCTCTTGGCTTGAATGAACACTTGAATCGGGCTTGACTTGGTCACTGTGTTCATCAAATTTTTTTGTTTCTTTGAGTTATGGGGGGTCTAGATGCAGACTTTGAATTCATAGTTGAGTCAATGCCCCTTTATCTTCATTACTTGCTATGGAAGAATGTATTTATTTAAATTAAATAGTGCTTTGGGAATGATTAAATGACTATAAGCCCATGTTTCCACGTCAACAATAATTTGACCTACCACTTTTTCCACGTCAATCATATCGAGGAAATCCCCTTCAAAACTTAGGAAGCCAAAAGATTGAAACTTAGCAAACTGAATATGGAAGAAGCAACGTGAATTAATGCTAAGTTTCAACATAGCATTAATTCCAAACATTTAATGTTTAATGTTTAAGATGCATAACTCATAGTCTCTGAGCCTGCTTTCTTGTCTCTGGCGAGATGTCAACTGCCCTCCACTTCCACTTGGTCAATGGCATGTACCTTGCGAGCACTATATGTTGACTACACCTGGTGCTTCACCTTCCACCTGCAATATGTGCTAGCTACCTCATATATGCAAATGCCTTCTCCCTTCTACCTGGAAACAATATATGTGTCGTTCTTATTCCTTCTACTTGAAAAAAATATACCCCTCTCCGTAATTGGGATCCTCTTCGCAATTGGGGTTCAAGACCACCGCCACCAACTCCGTCCACTACAACGACATCCTTGAGTACGATGTCCATAGTCTCTACGGATTTTTCCCAGGCCATCGCCACGCACAAGACGCTCCAGAATCTGTTGAATAAGTGCCACTTCGTTCTCACGCGCTCCACCTTCGTGGGGTCAGGGTCATATGATGCGCACTGGACGAGAGACAACAAGGCCACCTAAGAGGACCTCCACTACTCTATCTCTACCATACTCAACTTCGGCATGTTTGGGATGTCCATGGTGGGCGCCGACATCTGTGGCTTCTATTCAGACACCACAGAGGAACTCTGCAAGCGGTGGATTCAGTTGGGGGCCTTCTATCCGTTTAGTAGAGACCATTCAAATCTTCACAACAAACGCTAGGAGCTTTATCTCTATTATTTCGTTGCCAAATCTGCAAGGAAGGCTTTAGGGTTTCGTTATCTCCTTCTACCTTATATTTATACATTGAACCCTTACTGTTAGAGCATATTAAAAGACACCAGCTCAAAGTCGAAAAAATGAGATTCGGTACTTACCACCCGACTGTTTAAGCACTTCTTACTATTTTATACAGAGAGGTAACCTTGCAAACAAAAACAAGTGACGGCGCAAGACGATCAGAAGAAAAGATGAAACTTTAGAAATAGTTGTTGACTGTTTTCTACAATGCTCATTCTATTTACATGGCCCTCTTACCTCAATGATGGATCAATGGCTAGATCTTCTCTGTGATGGATCAATGGCTAGATTACTACTGCACATCCGCTTATTTCTATAGAATATTTAATTAGATATTACTACCCCATCCCTGATAGAAGAGCAACATCCCCAAATGGGCTATCCCTTATCTCAAGTTTACGAAGCTTTGGACAACCTTGTATCACATATTGCATGCCCCTATCATTGTTTCCAACAAAGGCCACAGACAAAGTTCACAACTTCTTTGCATAACAACCAACATATTCAAAAGTTTTATCAGTGAACCAGCCAAATAATGACAAGTGGTGCAAATTCTTACAATTCCTTACAATGGCTCCAAAAGCTCTATTCATAGGCTTATTAGTCAAGTGGTCTGGTTGATGGGGAGCCATAATAAAAAGATGAAAATGGGTTAACTTGGGACATTTATGAGCTACAGTGACAATTGCAGCATTTGTCATTTGCCTGCAGAAATATAGAACATAGCTAAGATTAGGACAACCTTTCGAGATTGCAACAATGTCCTGCTTGATAACATAACCTTGACCTTGGCTAGAAGGATCCACTAGGTAAACTCGCAGCTCTCTCAAATCCTTGCAACTCTAAGAAACAATTTCCAGTCCTGCATCTTCTACAGTATCTAGGACCTACAGTTACATAAATCACCAACCTCTTTCTCAACACTCAAAGTTTTGACAAACTAGTCCAAAAATTCACTCAACAAGCTAACAGAACCCAAAGTAGAAACATCTCTCCCTTCAGAAAAGAAAAGGACTAAGGAGAGCTGAAAAAGTGAGGCAATCTCCATAGAAAAAAACTAGCTTGAGCATGTGGCAGATGCATGGCTGAGCCATATCTCCTGTAACCACAATGGCCACAAGCATGAAGACATATCTTCCATGTGGCTTCATCGTGCCATAAATAGTTTATTATAATTTGTTTGAAATTATATTTTTTTAGAATTTGACTGACCATTGAAATGACCATTGAAATACCCTGTGCAAGAAATACTATTAAGTTTTTTTGACCTTTGGCCTTCAACTTATGAGAAACAATCTACTTCATAATTTGTATAGCGATCAAGGTTTTACCGCATCTAGTTTCCAGAAAAGCGACAAGATTCTTCTCCAGAGTAGCATGAAATATTTCCAACTAATAGTTGTGTAAAATAAAATTATAAGAAGTCAATGCAGTAGATTCATGACATTGTCCTTTGGATCATACAAACAACAAGCTGAAATTTTATGGAAAAGAGACCGAACTTAGTTTTCACTTATACTCTTATCATTTTTAGATTTCTGAATTTATTGGCTATCTCAAGGAAATGACAGCTATATGAAAATCTCCAATAAATAATATTTGATATCTAGTTTTATGTTTAATATATTTTGTCTACGTTACTATATTCTGGTTATATTATTTCAAGTAATGAAATTTTGGTGCTATTCAATCATCAACAAAGTTGATAGTTCCATTAGCATTTGTTCTAGATTATTGTCACTTAAATTCTATCAGACTGAGTTTTTTTTTATGCTCTCTTCTCCTTTCGTTGAAGCATAGCTTTGTATATTATTAAAATCTCTTTAATTGATAGCTAACCTTCTACAATGATAATTTATTTCCTTGTAGCGATTCTTGTAGCTTCTGCCAATTCGAAGCTATGCCTCCCTTTGATCCTTAAGAGAAAATGTTTTTTTCTTGGGATTTGAATATCCTTTCGATATCATTTGGGTTAAATTGTTCAATTCGTATCCTTGGCCTTGTCTTAAAATTTCTAGAGGGACCTTGTGCACTCTTCAACGCAAGTGTCTCTCCAAGAACCTTTTGGTAATCCACTGTTATTCTCATTCATGGACTCGCTAATTTATAATTTCTGAAGTTCGCATCTTACAGCTCCATGACACGAGACATCATGTCTCATATTTCTGAGTTTTGTAATTTCTGGATGGATGTCTCATATTTTTGAGTTTTGTAATTTATGGATGGTGATTGCATGTGCAGGAGAAAACATTTGATCTATTTTCAAGGCTGGAACAAGACTTTAGAACTGGTTCTTTGCGAGGGTTAATGTGGTTTCTTGTCTCAACTGTTGCCAAGGCATTCCTTCAGGTAAATTACAACTTAAGGTAGGGGCTTGCTGCTTCACATCTCCCCTTGTTATAAATTAATATACATGATATATTGATATATTCATCTTGATGTAATTTACAAGCAACTAAACAATGGTATTTTTAGTATATTATTGTGTTTTATTTTAAGTGATCCTAATCAACCACATTAGCCACAATCTATTGAGCAAACATCGTGGACTAGAAAAGCAACAGGTATCTTACTTCCACCATAAGATCTACCGAAGACGATGACAGGGTAGTTTTCTGCAGACAAGTTTTTCTTCAAACCCAGAATTAGTGTTGCGTAATCAGCCAGTGCCCGTGTGGAAGTGAAATAACCGAGTGTAGAGGCATTTCTAAAGGATTACTCTGGACTCCCAAAGGGCATCGACAATCCATAGTATCGGTGTTGATTAATCAAAACAACAATTGAGTACACAAGCTGGAATCTATAAATAAATGAGACCTCAATGTAATATAATAATTTGAAATTTGGTACAATTTGTAAATAAAAGATACCTCAATGTGCATAAGAAGTGCATGGAAGCGAGGAGCATTCTCTATAATGAAGCCACAGAAGGCGTCTTCAATAGAAGACTCATCACCCATGTAAACAAAGATGGGAGAATGCCTTTGGGGACCTCCCCAATGCTTTGCATTGACAAGATATCTCTGATGGAAGGTGTGATATCCCTCTGGCCTATAAGTAAAATGGTCGAGAATTTGAGTATAATAGTGTGTCTCATATTTAGCAGTGGAGAGTGATAAATTTTGAAGCAAGAAATGCAGAGAGAAAAGAACAAAGTAGAAAACAATATTTAGTATATTGAGAATGTAAGGAGAAAGTACAATGAGAAGAGTTAATGAAGATGTTGTATGCAAAAGGAAAGCAGCTGAGCTAAATAGGCTCAAGCAAATCAAGAAATGAAAGTATAGCTGGCTAAGATAGCTGGCAGTGTACAGTCATCCTATTGAGGTTACATTATATTTAACACTCCCTCTTAAACTCAACAGTTACAAACATCAACACTGATTATGCCCAAGTGTTGTCTCTGAAAATCAAAAACAGATTTTCCCAGTGGTTTTGTGAAGATATCGACAAGATGATCTCGAGAACCACATAATTGAAGTGCAATATCATCATTATCGACTAGCTCGTGGATGAAGTGAAAGCGAGTGTCAATGTGTTTGTTTTTCTTGTGAAACACATGATTTTTTGATAGAGCTATTTCTGAAGTATTGTCATAGAAAATAGGAGTTGGATCCTTTTCTGTATGTGACATATCTTTCAATATTCTTCTCAGCCACATAGCTTGACAAGAAGCCGAGGTAGCAGCGACCTTTCAATATTCTTCTCAGCCACATAGCTTGACAAGAAGCCGAGGTAGTAGCGACATACTCTGTCTCTGCAGAAGATATTGATACAATTGGTTGTTTCTTTGATGCCCATGAGATCAAGTTCGTGCCCAGGTGAAAAACATGTCCTGAGGTGCTTTTCCTGTCATCTAGGCTGCTTGCAAAATCACTGTCTGTGTAACCAGAAAGTTGATTACTATCAGATTTAGTGTACCATAAGCCAAAATTGAGAGTTCCTGCAATATATTTCAGAATCCGTTTCACCATTTTCCAGTGAGAATCTTTGGGAGATTCCATGAATATGGAAACAAGACTGGCTGCATACATAATATCAGGCTTAGTTGTTGTAAGATACAACAAACTTCCTACTAAAATTTTGTACAGGGTAGGGTCCACTGTAGGGCCTTCATCTTTCTTGCTCAATTTTGTGCCTAGGGGTATAGGGGTTTCTGATGGATTGCATTCTTCCATGCAGAATCTTTTGATGATGTCTGCTGCATACTTTTTCTGACAGACACAAATTCCTTTGGTTGATTGATCAACCTCAATCCCCAAAAAATATTTCATTATGCCAAGATCTGTCATCTCAAACTCAAATTGCATGGCATGTTTAAAATTTGTTAACTCAAGATTTCCAGTATATATCATGTCATCAACATATAAACATACAATCAAAATTTTACCGTGCTGATCATTTTTGGTGTAAAGAGTTGGCTCATTTTGACTTCTGCTGAAACCACTTTTGATCAGATAAGTGTCAATTCTGCTGTACCAAGATCTTGNCGATATACTTTGGTTGGCTGCTCTTGGACTTCAAATCTAGGTGGTTGATCGACATAAACTTCTTCTCCTAAGAAACCATTTAGGAAGGCTGACTTGACATCCATCTGGTATACTTGCCATTTATGTTGGTTTGTTATGGCCAATAGAGTTCTTACAATGTCTAACCTTGCTACTGGAGCAAAAGTTTCACCATAGTTAGTACCAGGTTGTTGTGAGAATCTTTTGGCAACAAGTCTTGCCTTATGTTTTTCGATCTGCCCTTTTTCATTGAGTTTAGTTTTGTAAACCCACTTGACACCAATACTTTTCTTGTGACTTGGCAAATCAACAAGATCCCATGTCGTGTTCTTCTCAATGGAGTCAATTTCTTTGTTCATGGCTTGAACCCAATGTGGATCCTTAGTTGCTTCTTTAAAAGATGTAGGTTGACATGACATTAATGCAAAAAGATTGTGTTGTTCAAAATCATCCAACTACTGATGGATTTCTCTCAAACTTCGAGTTCTCTAATTTTGAATTTTAGAGGAGGAGTCTCTGCTTGAAGTTGAGTTATCCTGAGAATTTTTAGATCTTCGAATTTTGGATCTAGAATTTGGCTTTATTTTCTCTGTTTCTCTGAGTTGCTTGAGCAATCATTTGTTGGTTTGTCATGGAGGCAAGGTCTGCTGGATCTGGTTCCACATATCCAAGATCCACTGGATCCCAACACTCTTGTTCTTGCAAGAAGGATTTCATTCGAAGAGACCAAAACTCATAGTTCTTTCCAAGAAGAATCAAACCCTGAGTTGGCACTAAATTGCTAGACGTCGCCATATCTAAAGAATTTGAACAAAACAACAAAAAAAATTGGAAAAAATTTGTGTTTACCTGTTTCTTACGCTTAAACCAGGTCTGTTAATTTCTTGCAGTGACTTCGTAACTCTACGATTCAATATTTAGCGAGTTTTGGCTTCGCGATTCTGACTTCGGGACTTCGTTATATGAGTCCTCCAAACTCTTGTCTCTCCAACCTCCGATCGCTGAAACACAGAAGAGAGCTTAATGGCCTTGGATTGGCCCTTAGTCTCGGTTCAATGTGACCACATGCCTAAATGTTAAAGCGCTACCAGCTTTTCGCGAATCGGGGAATCACGATGCCTTCGTCGGTTCTTTGTCCCTCAATTTTTCGAAATTCAAAATATCTTGACACTAACGAATTTTCGGGATTTCGCGTTTCAGGACTTCGGCGGTGTTGCTGCGACGATCCTAGGTCCTTCAGACTCTCGGTGTGCAAAATGCCGAAATTTCTCCTTGGACAATCAACGGTCTAGATCCTCCTATGATCTGATAGTCCAAATCCTCTCGAGATTTCGCAACTCATTATTTTGCGAGTTTTGAACTCTTGTCACGACGTTCTCCAAACCACGAACTCCAAAATGCCGAAATGAGATGGTGCTTGGATCTGCTGCCACCTGTCCTTTGAGATGGACGGTCCAAATTCTTTTTCAAAATTTTCTTTTGAGTAATTTCGGGATTTCAGGATTTCGCATATCGGGGTTTTGAGTGCAGTCTCCTTTGCTCGTCCAACTCCCGAGTCCCGATTTTGCGATAGAGTCATATCGATGACTCACGATATTTCTTGATCCAACGGTCCAGAATGACTCGGGATTTTGAGATTCGCGAATTCTCACGGCAGTCTTCTGACCTTTACACCCTACAAGTCAGTGAAATGTTGATATCTCGCCATGTGTCCTCCTTGATGGACAGTCCTAATGATTTCGTGACTTCGCAAGTTGAAATTTCTCTTGTGCGCTCCAGAGGGCTAATCCTCGTGCACTTTCTCACGGATCCGACAGTTGTCGGTCCTCTGCCTGAAATCTAATGACTGAAATTCGTTCGCCTTTTCTGTGCTCTCCTCGTCACTTCTAAACAGGATTTTCGCGTTCGATCTCTTCGCAGGATGGATCTTACGGCTGTGATTTCTCATTCTTGGCTCCTCTGACGTGTTCTTTGCTGCCTTTGTAAGGATTTTATCCTGCGGAAGAAAAATTCGTGAATCTTTCAAATATTTGAAAGAATTTCACGAGTTCATTGAAGCTTACCGTTCTCTGCTGCAATCTTTCACGGAGGAGAGATATTTCCCGAAATTCTTTAAACGATTCTACCTCTTCTAGCAATCTTTCTCAAATTTGAACGAATTTATTTGAATTATTGAAATGTTCCTGCCTCCTGCAGCTCTTCTTCGTGAATCTTTGACGAATATGAAATTGTTCACGATTCTTAGAGTTTCTCCTTCTGCAGTCTCTACTTGCTCGATCTTTTGAGCATATAGCGCTCTGCTTCCTCGCTGAGCTTCCTACGAGGATCTTTTGAGAGTATTATGGACAACTCTCCAAGCCTTGTGAAAAGTCTGTGTCGCGTGCTCTCGTGATCCTTGTAAGCTCTGCGCTATGAGGATCGTGTTGCTCTCCAGCCTGTGTGAAGAGGCTTATTGCAGAAGCTCTGATACCATGATAAATTGTGAAGCAAGAAATGCAGAGAGAAAAGAAAAGAGTAGAAAACAATATTCAATATATTGAGAATGTAAGGAGAAAGTACAATGAGAAGACTTAATGAAGATGGTGTATGCAAAAGGAAAGTAGCTGAGCTAAATAGGCTCAAGCAAATCAAGAAATGAAAGTACAGCTGGCCAAGACAACTGGCAGTGTGTGTACAGTCAGCCTGTTGAGGTTACATTATATTTAACAGAGAGGTCCAGTCCATCCTTATGGACTAGTGATTTGCTAGTCCTAAGAAGGGACCTCCTATGAGCACGAGCTAAGAAGGAAGAAGGGCTCATGCAATCTTTGGACTGTAAAAGGGTGCATGCCCTGACCATTACTAAAACAGGAAGAAGCACTCTGAGAGCATACTGATTGCCCAAGCCCATTGTTTTGTTGTGGCCGGCTTAAGTAATAATCACTTGCTCTGCAGACTCTGAGACCGCTCAGTTTATATTGATATGTGGGGTGGAAGAACTGGATTCTGTACACCTCCCATCTCATCCGAAACGTGAAAATCGCTTGAAAAGGTTATTCATTTAGACACAAATGTGCTTCCCACCATTAAAAGTGGTCTGCAGCCTTGTGCGCTGATGACAATATCGCAGCGTCAGGGAATCAAATTGACCAAATTTACATATGTGCTTCACATTTGTTTCTGTTAACAAAGGTATATACATCTTTGTTAGTTGTATGTATACGCCAACTCCACTATCTAATGACTCTGAAAGTCAAAAAAATTAAAGGTAACAGAGGTGCATAAATTAAGTCTATGGACGTGCATAAATTTTATGGTCTCGAAACCATTCTTTAAACATCTGATCTTGTCCTTCCAATGACTGAAATAGATAAGATCCAATTTGGATTTGTCATTTATCCAGTCGATGGTGACCTTGGAGTCACCTTCCACCATTAGATTTCTTATAGAGAGATGTGTGGCAAGTAATAGGACACTCCCCAAAGTCCCATTAGCTCGGCTTCCATATTATTTCCGGTACCTCTAGCGAAATGTTCTTTGACAGTGTGTCTAAAAGATATTTTGAGATAAATTCCTATGCCACACTTATTTCCTGCAGTTGCACCGTCGAAAAAACCAATTGGATTGTCATCAAAATAAGTTGGGTTTAGTAAAACATCCAATTTATCTTCTTCCACTTTGGTTGTTTGTTCTTTTATGGAGAGAATAATTTTATTATGTATCAAAGGATCAAGTCTGTTCCAGTTTTTGAACATAATTTTGTTCCTGAATTTCCAAATGCCCCACATAATCAGAAAATTGTTAAATTATGTACCAAGGCAAGTGTTTCTCTTCCCTAGGCCCTAAGGGGGAGAAATTGCCGAATATGGGTCTTAGTCAAATTAATTTGTGAGATGCAAATTAAAAGATAACTTTATGATTAAAGTGAGGGTGAGTGAAGAGACACAAAATCTCAGCCACCCATCTAATCTAAACTCAGCCATTAGATTAGAAAACTCCTCACCTTCTCTCATGAGGTTGATTAAGGCAAATGGGCGCACCCATTCTTGGTGGTTCAAGAACAAGGGAGTTGAAGAAATCTTGGTGAGAGACCAAGAGACTTTTTGGTGAGATGCCAAGAAGAAGAAGATGCAACAGCAGTCTTGTTGAGA
>SNQJ01S0116444.1:24579-35704 GCA_010110895.2 Picea sitchensis | reverse complement strand
GCTGATGCTGAAACACCACTGTGAGCAGATGCCGAAACACCACTGTAGCATATGATGAAACAGTGCTGAAACTGAATTTGGCATTTAAATTTGGTAGAAAATTCAGTGAGACTGAAACTGGGTGGGATTTTGAAAAATTAACAAAAATGGACATGTCTTAAATTTGGAAGTTTGAAGAACCAGAGTTTCAAGTTTTCCTCAATGGTGGAACTCTTCCAATCGCTATCAATCCTTAGTGTTGTAAGGACATCAACCCAAATTTGTTGTGAGTTTTGGCAGTCCACAAAAAGATGTGTGGTTGTCTCTTCATCTTTTAAACACGGGGCACATACCGAAGGGCCAATGCCACCTCTTTTCTGAAAGTTAATACCTGTGAGGATGCAGTCTTTAATGCATAACCACATGAAACCAATCATTTTTACTGGAATCTTCACAGACCAAATAGCTTCGTACTACCACTTTTTTCCATCCAGATTGTTAACAAAAAGTAAGGACTGATATGCTAGTTTGGCAGTGACCTTACCTGTCGCTCGATTCCATGACCATTTTAGTTTGTCAATCTCTGGATTTAGAAAGATGCCACTATTTCTCAATTTTGTGACATAATTGTCCCATTCTATGCCAAATGAATCGATTATACCAAGATGAATGGAGTCCATCCATTGCTGACAAGATCTCGTTGAACCGGTTGCTGCAGCTTGTGCTAAAGAAAAAATGTGGTGACTTTTTAAGAACTGAAGAAGCAACAAGGAAAGAAGACAAGAATCATTGCATCTGATGTAAGGGTCACATCCCAAGACAACACGTTGACCTGTCCCTATCTCCTAGGCCAACCATCGCTTAATGATCAGTAGAGAGTGCATAAAATTCTTCCAGATAATGGAGGAACCTTGTCTGGAATGAACATCACTGCGCAGCCATGAAACAATATCTACGCCTTTTAGATATTTCTTTCAGAGATTTTAATTCCAGAGACTTGTACTAAAACACCTCTATAATAGGATTTTGCGGCGAGTGACTGAGCGAACCAAGGAATGTGTTTAATGCCCCATCCTCCGAACTGTTTTGGCTTGACTAGATTTTTCCATTTAGTGAGGTGAAAACCTGTGCCTTTCTTACCTCCTGTCTAGATGAATCTAGTGATCATGAGCTGAATATGTTGAAGCAAAAAGGTAGGTACTTTTGGCAAGCTGAGCCAATAAACTGGTATACTTTGTAAAAATGAATTTCCTAAGGTAAGTCTACCTCCTAAAGAGAGCTAGCAGAAGGTCCAGTTCCCGATCTTCTTGTCAATCTTCTTGATTAACCACATCCAATCATTTACTCTGTAATTATTTGGCTTTAGTGGAAAACTAAGGTACTTCATCCCTTGATCGAGAGTCTCAATTTTAATATTGAAAACTAAAAATAGGTGGAGCCTGAGATTTGGATCAATATTCTGAACAATAAAAACATATTTGTGGCAATTAATGGCCATCCCTGTAGCAGCGCAAAAATTGGAGAGAATGGTTTTTAACGTCATCCAGTATTCTAGTTTCTCAGAACCCAAGATGATGACATCATCTACGAACATAAGGTGAGAGATAAAAGTGCTAACAACAACTTTGAGTCCTTGGAAAGTTCCTAATGCCACGGCTTATGTCATCATTCTGTTGAGAGCTTCAATAACTAGGAAGAAAATTAAGGGAGACAGTGGGCATCCTTGACGAAGACCCTGATGGAATTTAAATAAATATGTTGGGAATCCATTCACTAGTACAGTCATTTTAACAGAGGTAACACATCCCATAATCCATTTTGAGACATTCTAGTCTAGTCCAATCTGGTCAAGAGGTAAATGGAGGAATTGCCCACTAACAGTATCGTAAGATTTTTTTAAATCAAGCTTTAAGATGACTGAGTTTTGTTTTTTCATCTTAGCTGAGTGGAGATATTCTTATGTGATGCCTACAGCATCAAAGATCAACCTATCTTTCAAGAAGCTAAACTATTCAATGGAGATGCAGTTGGGTAGTATATCTTTTATTCGGGAAGCAATAATCTTAGAAATAATTTTGTAGGTGAAGTTGCAAAGTGCAATGGGCCTGAAGTCATTAAAACTGGTTGGCTTACTGACTTTGGGAATAAGAGTAAAGAAAGTTGCATTTAATTCTCCAGGGATATATCCAGTACTGCGGGATTCGTCCACAGCTTTCAGTAAATCCATACCCATTATCTCAAAGAAACTATGAAAAAGTTCCTGAGTCCAGCTATCTGGACCAGGACTTTTATATTTAGGAATAACGTCAATAGTGTATTTTAGCTCTATGAGTGTAACAGGTTTACCTATTTTCACATTGTCTGAATCCTCGAAGAAACGTGGAACCGTCTTGAGAACATCAAGTTGTATATCAATGTTCTCTGAATCAATGGCACTATACTGTGATCTAAAATGTTTGAAGGCCAGCTTATGTAACTCAGAATCGATAGTTAATAAGTTCCCTTCTGCATCAGACAGGTCCCAAATACAATTTTGGTTGCGTCTCTGAGTTGCATACTTGTGAAAGAAACTAGTGTTCTTATCTCCTTTCTCAATCCAAATTGCCCGACTCTGAAGTCTCCAAGTAGCTTCATCAAATCACAAAATATCATTTTTCCTTTGTGTGAGATTTTGAAGTGTAACCAAACCCTCTGCATCAAAAATATGGGAAGGAATACTTGAAAATAGATCATAAATTTGTTGTTCAATGGAAACAAGGTCGACATTCAATTTCAGCTTCTTTTTGGTCTTCCATTTAATGACAACTTGCTTAAGATATTTGAGTTTGTCACATAGGAGAAGAGTAGTAGATGTACCAGACCATTCTTGTAAGTCTTCCCAGGTAGAGTGTACAAGTGATATGAAATCGGGATCCTCAATCCATGAGAAGTTAAATTTAAAAGGGGTCACCGAAGTTCGAGGAGGTCCATCGAATTGGAGACAGATCAGATGGTGATATGAGATCGAAGAGATTTCAACCCACGAATGAAAATTTTGATGACCATGAACCAGCTTGGAATCTAAAAGAAAACAATCCAGCCTTTTGGAGATGCCATTGGATCCAAATCTGTCATTCCGCCAGGTAGGTGTAATGACTAAAGGTTGAAGTTCAATAAGTTTGGAGCTATGAAGGAGATTATCAATAAACTAAGGCATAGGATCAATTCTTGTTGTTGTGCCCCACACTTCGTTTGCAGTGAGGGTGAAGTTGAGATCACCCCTGATATTGAGATTGTCTTCATGAAGAAAACCCGAATCAAATAATGATTGCCAGAAGGGCTCACATTCCTTGTAAGGAGCATAACAGTTAATTATTTTGAAAGGGACTTTAGAATGTTTAACCCTGCCTTCCAAAAAAATCCCTACAGTTGTACCAAAGGCATGAAACTCAACAACATCAGGGTTCCACCCAGTGAGGAGTCCTCCTGAGTGGCCTAGAGAATCTAAGGCAACAACACACCACCGTGGAATACATTGTAAAAATATGTCTTTTTCCTTGTCGCCATGTACTAGTGTTTCTTGGAGAAAGACTATGTCAGGCTTGATTCTCTGAAATAATCTCTTAAGGGGAGCTAACTTAGAGGGGCTTCCAAACCCACATAGGTTAAGAGAGAAAACAATCATAATGTAACGTATTTGGATAGCGGGGATGCTCTAAGGGCCACAGGTGAGAGACAGTCAGGTTCAAGTGAAGGGGAAGTGGAAAGGTTAGGGATAGGCTCAATAATAGTAAATCCAGAAAGACCGCCTTCTACTAAGCCTGGTGTCTTTTTAGGAGGTCTAGAACGTGACTTCCTTATGGTAACATTGGATAGATCAGGGAGGGGGTTGGAGTAGGAGTGTGTGACAGTGAGGGGAAAGGGGGAGAGAGGTGTGAGTGTGAGGGTAGAAGAGGGTTGTACATTGAGAGAAAGGTCTTTAAGAGGAGGAGAGGTAAGAGGGAGGGGTTGTGTGGGGGAAACTTCAGTCGAAAGAGTAGAGGGTAGGGATGGGAGGAAAGGAGTTGTAGTATGGCATTAATCAGGAATAGGATCAGATTGATCAATGACCTTGAGAGGTTCAAGAGTGGGGTGGGAAGTGTCATCGGGGGGTGAGACCTCACTGAGGGGATCATGGTTAGGAGAGGAGGCATCCAAATTATCAAGGAGTAGTCTCCAGAAGTCTTCAAAAATCTCAAGAACCCAAACCTCATTATTTTTTAAATACATAAGCTCGTCTTTTGTGACTTTTAGAAAGAAATATGGAAAGAAATCCTTCATCTTACCTAGGAAGTAATCATGGCCCAAGGACTATGGAAGACTAGGTCCTTCCTGTTCCATTCGTCACATCATTCCCTGTTCTCGCTCCCCCATGCATAACAACTACTATTCTTGGTCCTTCGTTGCATTTTTCGGTTGATATCTTCTGTACATTTTGATTTGGATCCTGGTTCTATTTTCTTATTTCCTGGAATTTCGCAACTAGTTGAGGACAATCTTCTGTCGCATGGTCTAGTTCTCTATAGTATCTTCATGTTGTACAATGATTCAAGAAGTCACGGGATAAGTGTCCTGGTTGATTACAATTGTAACATATTATCTCTCCTCTTCCTCCTATTCCAAAATTTCCTCTATTACTATGTTAAAGCCTCTCTGATTATTATATTGTGGACCAACTCCTTTTGTTGCATCATTCTCCTCCTGAATACTGTACATATATGAAATGTGATCCCTCATCAAATCGAATGCATGACAATCCTTCTCTTCATGCCTGACTAACTTGCAAAAATTGCAAAATAAGTTCCTTGGTGTACTCTGATACTTCTATAGTAATGGAAATTCAGTCGGATGGTGTCCCCATTTCTTTCCTATCTCACAATTCCCCCTTCCTGGTAATGTATTTGATGCTCCAATCGCCAAATACTGTGCGAATGTTGGACATTCGTCCTTGTGGTGGCCTTCAGTCCTACACTTGGTACACCAAATTCTTTCTTGTTTCTCTTTCCATTTTGTGAGTTCTGCCAACTGAATTGTCAAATCACCTAACTGCATATGTACTTTTTCCATCCCTCCATTGTCTCCTATAGGAGATGCTTCCAATTTCATTGCAATTTGCAAGGCTTCATGTTACGACACAACATTTTGTTGAATAAACTGCCTGCGAATGTGTGGTAGAAGTCGTGCAATAAACCATTCTTAATCCTATATTGATTCAGTCTGCACCTGTTTAGTTTCCTTTAGCTATGTAATATACTGCAACTCAGACTTTAGCTTCTTGAACTCTTTTAACAATGCTTGTCTTATCTCTGCCAAAGTCTCAACTTGTCCTGTAGGTGTATTACTATGCAACTTCATGTACCAGACTAATGCACGACCTCTAAATGGTGTTTCCAACTGCACGATCTTCACGGCCTCATCCTGGACATTCTTTGCAGCCCAAATTGTATTGTAGACAAATAGATGTTGTTATGGGTCCTCTAACCCAACTCCTTGAAACTCAGGTAGTCTGAGGGTGTTGTCTACCCCTGCCATGTTTCTTTGTGTAGTCTCTCCTCTCGACGATGTTGGTTGATTTTGATTCTGCACATTGCTTCCACTGCTTTGATTGCTACTACTCTGTCCTCCCTTGCTAACTATGTGTTCTTTTGATAAGTATTCAACTATTTTTTTTTATTGTGGTGATGCACATGGGGTCATGGATTCGACACCCCTGTTAGAGTAGGACTTGATGGATCTTCTATTATAATATTGGACTAGAACTTTTATTCCTCTCCTTTTATGTGTGATATCTCCATAATTTGGACTATTGTGCAAGGTCCTCTCCACTTTTTCTCACTGTGCGACTCAACTTTCTTAGCCCCAGTATTTTGCCTCTTGTAAGTCCTTTCATTGTGTAGTACTCCAAACTCATATTCTTCCTCTAATATAACTTCTTTGGCTCTTTGCATCCTCATTTCCTCGCTTCCTTCTTCATTTCTTCCTTCATTCTCTACTATCCTCAGACTATCCTCTTGTCATCCCCTAGTTCCCCTATGTGTGTGAAGCCCCTTAGTAGTCAGACTCCATTGTTATCACACACTTGTCACACAATAGAATCTTTATCCATGTACCCAATNCATGGACCTTTGAAGAAGTCCCTTTCTACAACACTGTATGACTGGGTACAATCTACTGTAAATTCTTTAATATATCCTCCTAATATACTATCCAACCAGAAATCAAATGCACGAGAAGATTTTTTACTTAGAAAATTCAAATGTCTTAACAACTCAGGAGTCCAATTCCTCGCCTCTGCAGTTCGGTACCTTCCATTATTCTTTACTAATATTTATAACAACTGAATAAGAATAATCGGAAATTTTCCAAAGAAAATTTCATGCAGATCTGTGTACACATACCTTTGCATCCATTGCTCGTTACTCATCCGGGGGTTTCTATTCTCTTTCCAAGCAAACTCTATTTCCTTCCCTTCTAACTATTCTAAGATATTTTTCTTAGTCGACCTCCAAAACATTCCCTCAATCACATATTCTGGGTCCCGACAACTAAACTATTTGTTGGCATGTGTGCGGTTGTAAGACCCTAGGTTCGAGTTATCTTGACCAACAAAACCCTTCATATACTGGCCCTTTCAGCATCACCTGCATGCAACTGAAGTCTTACCCGAGGAATCTATTGGGGTTATAGGAACCGAGTTTCTGCAGTAGTGAGGAAATGTGAGGTGATCATCCTTATTATGCTTACTTACATGTTTTGTGCGCATTATTCTATATTTTCTCTCTTAGCTTACTTAGTGAATTCAATTATGTATTACCATTATACACTTTAGATTGCAACATAATCCAATTAATGTAAGATCCATCACTATTATGGATCCATCATGAAAGGAACACATCTAATCTAACTTGAATAAAGAGAATATTCATCACATAAAATACAAGAAACATGGTAGTTAATGTGTTTCACCCAAATTTGGGTTACGTCCACAATGAATGGCTTCTTTATTATTCTTCCTGCAATTTTCTTAGGCTTGCACATTATGCTTACAAAGATACATCATGATATATTTTCCTTCATCTATCCTAGCCACTCTTCAGTGAAAGCCTCTCTCTCTCTCTCTGCAACATCTCCCTAACTTTCAAACATAGACTCAAGAGTAACTCTGCAGAACATCATATCACTCTCTTCTCAAACAACAGAAGAGAGAACTAAAAGAAAGGAACCCAAAGAACCAGAGCGAACCCCTATATTCCAAACCTATTACATATTTATACATGATTTCTATGGATTGAAACCCTACTTTAATCACCCCAGAACCCTATTACAACTCGTGATAACTCAAGTTGACTCGCTGATCGGGCTTTCTTTTCCCTCTTTTCCTTTTGAATGTTAATTTTACGCTCTAACTTATGTTCTTCCTGCTTTTGCATGTCCTTCTATATTTAACACGTCGGGTTTTCATCCTTCCTTTTCGCCTTCTTTCTTCTCTTGATTTATTCTCTTCTTTATTCCTCTGTTTTATTCCTTCGTTTTATTCCTAAACTATGCACTGTACTCTTGAATGTGCCTCAGCTGTGCACTTATGAGTCTACCTTGTCTTCCTTCTTCTTGTTCTTCTTCTATGCACATCTCCAATACTTAAGATTTTCATGAATATTATTTCTGCACTGCCTGTCCAACATCATGTTTTATGGTTTGAGGCATTTTTATTGTCCTTGGATTCTTATAAGCCTTGTTTAGGGCCTAAATATTGAGTTTCTTACAATAACATGTTTAGACCCTCAAGCACCATACTTAGTGTTGAAAACATACAAATGGTACCAAAATACTCACTTAAAGGCCAAGTATATCCTTAAGAATTCATGTGTGTTGGTTCAATGCATTTCTATATTGATATGTAATCAACTGGTACCTAGAAACTCCATAGGATAAATTATTTCCTACTGTGTATATATAATTAATTAACTAGACACCTTTAACCATGTATATTACCTTCATTCATTTTGAAACACATAAATATACATATGTATTGTATGTTTTCTTATGCTATACTAACATGTTGATGTCGCAATTCCCTCTCTATAGATATCATTTGGACACCCCAAAGAAAAATAAATTTATATTTTAATTTTTGATAAACCTCTCTCGACATCCCTATATTATGTAGACTAATGTCTTTTCTTAAGGCCTTGGAAATAATTGGAAACACTTCTAGTTGTGGTTTAGCCCAACCCTAGATTTCCATAGTTATTATGTCCATTGGATGTAATACCACTGATCCAGGTGGATATCGGTGGCCACCCACCTCTTCCAACTGGCTCAAAACAATTTTCTGACAATTTTGGCAATTTACTATTTTTAGCAGTTTTTAACTTCCGGGGCCATTTTGAGGGCCTGAATGAAGGTTTTTTGGGATTTATCTTCTCAATGATATTTTAAGGCTATGATTTAGCCCCCAAAATGAATCTCCTTGACGATACGTTTCCAATGAGCTATCGTGCGCCCCAAATGGAAATCGTATGCCAAATTTACGCCCTCGGGAAGTTGATACACCAAACTACCCAAAACGAGGTCCACAAAACTCTTAGCTTTTCATCTTATGGGGTTAGGGTTTTGGATTTTCTTTATGATAAAAATGCCTTTGGAGCCTCATTGTAAAATCATCTTCTTGCGAATGCGAGTAGCGGACACATCTGTTCTCAGAGATAAGTTGTCACCATTCTAGCGAGTCTTTCACTCTATATTTTTACAGTCTTTATACATTTTCGCTCATTAATAGAAAATTGTGTATTATGGTATCTATGTTTTTATGGTTACATATCTTATACATTTCCGTTATATTATTGGATATCTGAGATATCTCTGTACATTTCTTTATTATATCTCTGATCTCATTTCGTGCCGAAAATAATCCGGATCAACAATGATTAATGATTTTTTTATTTTTCGTTAGATGTATATTGTGTGCAATAAAACATAAATGGGTAACTACTATATTGTGCATTAGATGTACAAGGGATGTAGAGTGCAAAAAAACGATTTACCCTCAAGTTCACTATTATGCACCAAACACTAAATTAACATAAAAATAGAAAGAGAAGTAACCGTAGATATTGAGAATGATTGAGAATCCACTTAAGGGGGAAACCTCAATTTAAAATATAAGAAATGAACAAGTTGATAGGCTCTTTAAAAGTACATCTCCTTGGTATATATAGAAGACAAATGGTACAATTATAATTAAATGGTCTAGACGATCATTAAAGGGCCTATCCAAGCAATATGAACAACACTGATATAACAATATAGATGTAATAAGTGAATATATATATCTTAACATGCCCCCCTCCCCTTCAAACAAGTGTTTCCCTCAACACTTGATTATTCATGGATGTTTTTGGATGAAGAACTTGTCTTCCCATGTCACCTCTTCTACTGTTAGATTCTTCCACTTGATGAGGTATTTAGTAATTGATTGATTTAACATATATTTGATCAATTTTTAAAGTATTTTTTCTAGTTCTAGTGTGATTTTCCGTTCTTCATTAATCTATGGTAAAATAATTTGAGCGAGGATATTTTCACTAGTTACCTTGTTTAAGAAATAAATATGGATGACTATATGTACACATGAAGATGGAGGCAACTCCAATTTGTAAGCCATATTTGCAATCCTATGAAACACTTTATAGGGACCATAGTACTTGGGTGCTAATTATTGTCCATATTTTTTTTCTTGAGGGAAACATGTTTGTATGGTTGTAGCCTTAAAAATACCCAATCCTCCAATTCAAATTCCCTTTCACTCTGATGTTGATGTTCTTTCTATTTCATCCTATTTTGTGACATAGCCAAGTTGTCCTTCAATATTTGGATAACCTCTTCTTGGTGATCTATGTGGTCCTCCATTGACCAAGCCTTCACTTTTCCTCTCAAGTGTGATGTGATGATGTATGGATGATGATAGCCATAAACAACCATAAATGAGGAAATTTTTTATGAAGTATGGAACGATGAGTTGTACCACCATATTTCCAAGAAAAAACACTTGACATATTGTTTCTATTTACAATGTGTAAAGAACCAATTATACCCTTCTAAACATTTATCCACAATCTTAGGTTTCCATTGGATTAAGGATGGTAAGAGGAGTTGTCAGCCAATTGAGTACCCAAACAATAAAATAGTTCAATCCAAAATTTTCCAATGGAAATTAGATCAAGAGACAATATGATCCCTTTTTCGTTCAAAAATCCACTGGTACAAGAAAAAAATGTCAAGTTCTAAATGCGAGGATGCAAGAGTTACCTTTTGTAAAGTTCACACTTGGTGTAGATCAAATAATTCCTCCATTTGGAATATCCATGTTATAGGATATTTTAAAAACATCAAGATTTCTCATATCTGTATTTGGAATTAATTAGTTCCTTGGTCCCAAATTGAACTCCAGATGATGTGGATTTTGGAGTGATGAGTGATGATGGTTTTGGGACTCATTGTTCATGTTCTCCAAATGTATTAAAATATTCCCCATATGTGGCTGAGTTTCAATATTTTTTTCTCCTTATTTTCATGATTTCCTTGGGTCATGATATCACTTTTGTGGAACATATCATATAGGTTATGTAAGAGCATGGGTTCCATGGAATTGTTAAATTGTTCCATCCTTTGATCCATCAACTTTTCCATTTTATCTTGAACTTATATCTTTTGATCCATTCACTTTTTCATCTTTTGATCTATCAAATTTTTCATTTCATTTTAAATTTTCCTTTTAAATATTTCTTGAGAACATACCAAATCAACCTTTCTCAAGACATTATCACCCATGTCATAAACTTAGTTCCTTGATTGGGATATTGTCTCTCTAATTCTTAAGTCTCATTAGGATTCATGTATGAGTTATGTGGAGGTTTAGCAAGTGTAAAACAATTTCCACCACCTCTTTCCATGTGAGCCAAAAATACTATATACTTAGACTTCTTCTTTATTTTTCTCTTTACCATGCCTTTTCAATCACATCAAATAAATCTTCCAATCTAAAATTATGCAAGTTCCAATTTAACATGCCTTTTTAAAACCTTGATATGGACAACTATTATGTAGGCCAAACTTGCACCCAATATAA
>SNQJ01S0116444.1:10597-21983 GCA_010110895.2 Picea sitchensis | reverse complement strand
CAATTTCAAAAAATAATTATATGATACACTATTAGAGCTCAACCTCTACACACTAAAAAAAATATCCCTACACCAACACTTGACATACTAATTTTAGGGTTAATTATATTAATTAAAAAATATATATAGGAAACAATCATAATAGTTTTTGGAGAAATAGCCTCACACAAATACGTTGTTGTTCTTTACATGTATACTAATTTTTATATATTGATTCCATCATTTAGGTACTCATATTTGCACCAAAATGACATATACCTTACTCTCTAAAATTTCTCTGGTGGGCTAATTTTCCATGGTTTTTCCCAAAAACAGTCAATTTTCATTTTTTCTAAAAACTATTCACTTAGGTTCCATAGAATAAAATTATTTTACCTTAAAAATCATCTCTATTATTGTGTTTTTTGTTTTTTCCTATTTAATTGAAACCTTCATTTTTATTTTTTATATCATTAAAAAGAATTTTAACAATATCACTGAAAATCAAATAAGATTAATTTTATAAACTTTTCTATGGATATTATTATCCATATTTATACAAACATTTAAAAAAAAAAGATATTATAATGGTTATCCTAAAAATAACATTACACATAATCATATAATTACATTTTAATTCAAAAACCTTAACATTATACATAACCATAGAATTACATTTTAATTCAAAAACTTTAAGAATGTGTGAACAAAATGATTTAGTAAACATTTTTAAATCTATAAGATAAACTTTATTTTAGAGATGTTATTATCCATGTTTATATAAAATCACCTCGGGATCGCATCTGGCTTGAGCCAGACCAACCCTTAACATGGTTAGATTTTTTGTCCCAACAGGTTTTGAACCGATGACTTTTCAACAAGGAATAACTTAACAACAAACTGCGTCACTGACTATCCTATACCTTCAAGACTTGTTTTATAGATGTTATTATCGATGTTTAAATAAACATTTATATAAAAGATTATATAAATATTGTAATATTTTCCATAGAAGTAACATTATACATAACCATATTATTAAAGTGCATTTTGACTCAAAACCTCAATGTGTGAGTAAAGATATTTGGGAGAAGTTTTAAAATGCTAAATTATTAAATGAATCAAGTACCATTTACAATGTTCAATGTGAGTTATTACTAATATCTATATAGATATTTTTAGAAAAAGTTATGTTGTATATAATTAAGGATAGATGTTATTAAACTGTTTATAATTCTACTATAAATAGTTTTTATCATGATTGTAAAAAGTGTTGGTATTTATATAAATATTTTTAGAAAAAATTATGTTGTATGGAATTAAGGTTAGATGTTATTAAAAAGTCTATGATTCCATTAAAAATAATTTCTATCATAATTACAAAATATATTGGTTTTTTAAGAATATTATTTAGAAGTAAGGAAATATAAGTTAAGATTCAATACCTAGAATATTTAGCAAGAGAAAAATTCTTCTCCTTACTTACCTTTTAACTGTTCTCGCTCCTTATTAATAATTTTACCTTCTAACTATCCTCACTCCTTCTTAACAATTAAATTAACTATCCTCGCTCCTTCTTAACAATTGTTAAATTATGATAAGTTCATTATTTTGTTTTTTAATATTAGAACGGTTAATTACACATGAACAAAAAGATTTAAAGTGACAAATTATCCCATGTGCCAGAGTAGATGATCATATGGCCCATGAAAATCTACTTGGAAATAATGGAGTAAGCGTCAGTTGTAAGCATTGGTTCTAAGAGTCAGTTCCTAGTTCACTGTCTGTAGAGTCTAGTTGTTTGTGGTTTACATGTAATCGACTAAGTAGAGTCTTTTTGTATTTAAGAATGTAATAAATCTTCATTGAATAATATTGAAGTAAGTGTAGCCTCACCGTGTGTTGTTTTCTCATATTTTATCTTGGTATCAGAGCCACGGGAGTGAGAAGCGAAAATTTTTAGAGGTTCATAGGTCCCTCCTCTGGAAGGGTGCGACAACATACTACTCGACCTTTCCGAACAACTGAGAAACTAAAATTTCTGCAGTCCATCTGACATTATAGTGCAGAAATCTTTACATATTTCTGCACCCAAGTCACTTGTGAGGTGCAGACTCCCCACATTCTACTGTAGCATGAGGTGCGGAAACCCTAGTGTTTACGCATGCGTGGGTTTGAAGGCAAATCCTGAATTTTGGAGTTGATATAGTTTGCATGCATGGGTTCGAGTTGGATTTTTGTGTGAGCGGGTGAGTGGACGGGAGATAGAAATGCGCTTGCATTAATTCATGCATGAATCAATCGTGAATGTGGTGTGGTGTGGTGAGTGTGGATTTTGGAGTTTATATAGTTTCCATGCGTGGGTTCGAGCTGGATTGCTGCGTGAGCAGGTGAGTGGATGGGAGATAGAAACGTGCTTGCATTAATTCATGCATGAGCCAATCATGAATGTGGTGTGGTGCGGTGAGTGTGGAGTGTAATTTTTATTTTTGGAGCGGTGAAAGTTCAAAGAGGGTGCCACGATTTCTTAAGAAAATCGTGAAGGTTAATTTCTTTAATATGTGAGCCCTTTTTTTTCATATGTGGAGCATTGAATAAGAGTGCAACATTGTTTTATTAAGTGTATACTTCTTTTATTAAAGCGTGAGGTGAAGAGAGACTTATTGATTTCTTTATTAAAAGTGATTTTTTTTTTTATTTAAAGTGGGTTTTAGTTTTGAAGTATAAACTTTAAAAAGTGGATATTTTGGATATTAAGGTGCATGCATGATTTTAAGGTTGATGTATGCATGTGAGGTGGGATTATGATTTAAGGGTGGATACATGCATGATTTAAAGGTGGATGCATGCATGATTTAAGCTGAGAATAGAGGTAGAGTTGGATCAGTGGATTCGAAGGTAGAGCGACGGATTGCTCAGCATAGGAGAAAACTCGATGGAAAGTTGCATATCCTTGGTATTTCACTTGCAGAGAATATCTTGCAGCGATGACGAATACTATGGAAGAAACCTACCTCAACGAAGCCAACAAGTTAGATGGATTGAATTTCATTAACTAAAAATTCAAGATGCAAACGCTCATGGAAGGCTATGGTGTCTGGAACATTGCGCAACAGACACACTTCTCCCAATCTTGGATCTGTGTTGCTCTTGCACAAGGCAAAGGTATTGTTGCGCATGTCTGTTAAAGATAGCATAATTCCAAATATTAGAGACGCTAATACCTCTGCTGAAACGTGGTCAACGCTTAAAGCATTGTATGAAACTAGAAACACAAATCACATTTTTTTCCTGAAAACTAAATTGCTAGGCATTAAAATGGATAGAAATGAATCTGTTAGTTCACTTTTGGGTTGTATTAAAGAGGTGAAAGACAAGCTAGTAAATATAGGGGAAACTGTTTCCAACACTGACCTGGTAACTATTACCTTAAATGGTATGCTAGAAGATTATCATATGTTCATAACAGGTCTCACGGTAAGGGAGAAATCTCCCACGTTTGAAGAATTGATAGGTATTTTGCAGCAAGAGGAATCTGAAGCCTCAAAATACAGATTTGGCATTATGGTCAAATAAGAGATCCTCGAGAGGGAGATCAGGAGAAAGAGGCAGAGGAGGCAATTCATCGTAGAGAGGCAGTTCATGGCAGAGTGGCAGTTCATCATAGAGAAGACAAACTCCAAAGCCGAATCAAGGTATGCAATCTAACAAGAATGATTCAAAGGGTTGTTTTTATTGTGGCCGACCTGGACATATTGTTAAAGATTTTCATAAGAAGAAGAGCGATGAGGCTAGGAATAAACCTAGAACACATTCAGGTCATTATGTAGAAAAATCGTCAAATCATGATCTCAGATTATTTATTTCTAGTGATGATATTGATGAACCCCCGAATTTTGATTCACGAGATCTTAGGTTGTTTGTGTCTAATGCTTGAAACAAATGATTATGATGCATGGTTTGTGGATTATTGAGAATCAATACATATGACATGCAATAAGATGTGGTATACTAATTTTAAAGAAACACGGAATGGAGCCAACATATATCTTGGTGATGATCGCGCTCATCAGATCAAGGGATATGGAGACATTCCTGTGACATTTCCGAATGGTACAAATCGTCACATTCACAATGTTGTTTATGTGCCAGGAATAAAGAAAAATTTGATCTTTGTGTCCACCATTACAGATCAGGACTTGAAGGTTGAATTCTTCAAGAATCATTGCATAGTGAAGGATCTGCTAGACCATTTCAAAACTGTTGCAACGGGAGTCAGAGCAGGAGGCCTATACAAACTTGATGTTACCAACAAATCACATCACACACTAAATTCTGCAACTATGCCAACAAATATTCTTTGGCATCAAAGGTATGGACACATCAATCATCCTGATTTATTGTTATTATAGAAAAATAATATGGTTGAAGGACTTCCCATGTTAAAGAATGAGAATGTTGTGTGTGATGGAAGTGCATTAGGAAATATGCACAGAGATGAATTCCCCTCTAATCCTGATAAGAAAAAGAGAGATGTGTTAGATCTTGTGCATACTGATGTTTGTGGGCCTATGCAGACTAAGTATTTAGGAGGTGTGTTTTACTTTCTGTTATTTATTGATGATTTCACGAGATACACATCGGTTTACTTCCTTAGATGAAAAACTGATGTTTTCGAGTACTTTAAGGAATTCATAACCATGGTGGAAAAGCAGATAGGAAAATCCATCAAAATCCTCCATTCAGATCAAGGGGGGGGGTATAAATCAGGGGACTTCAACGAATATTGAAAAGATCATGGAATAGTACAACAATTTACAATACCTCACACTCCACAACAGAACGGAGTCGCTGAAAGGAAAAACAAAACTCTAGTAGAGTGTGCACGCAGTATGATGAAAGGTAATAACCTCTTGAATGATTTTTGGGTTGAAATCATAAATATTGTAGTTTATTTAAAGAATAGAAGTCCAACAAGATGTCTTGATAATGTTACTCCTTTCGAAGCCTTGTATGGTTTCAAACCTGCAGTTCATAATTTGAAAGTATTTAGGTGTAAGGATTTTGCTCATATTCCAAAGGAGAATAGGAGGAAATTGGATGCTAAAGCCATTAAATGTATTTTCATTGGGTATTGTTCTGAATTCAAAGGATACAAACTGTTTGATCCTACTACTCACAAAGTATTTGCAAGTAGAGATGTACTTTTCCATGAGCAAGAAGAAAGAAATCATGGCGACAATAGTCTTGAGGAATGCCATAGACTTCTTGATGAAGGAGTTAAAGAAGAGCATAATCAACCACCACAGCATCAACCATCACCGCAGCGACAACAACAGCAGCAACAAGAAGGACTCAATGATATGGAAAATTCAAGCAGTCACGGTTCACCTAGAGGTGAAGACAGATCTTCACAAAGTGGGGAGGAACATAATCGGTTGAGAAGATCTTCACGACAGATTCAACTTCTTGAGAGATATAAAGACTATGCCCTAATGAGTAGCATTTCAAATGTCATAGAACCCATGAGTTTTGATGAAGCAAATGAACATGATGAATGGCGAAATGCAATGGAAGAAGAATATGAATCTATAATGAAAAACAATACTTGGGAATTGATTGAATTTCCTAAACATAAAAATCCCATTGGATGCAAATGGATATACAAACCCAAGTTTAAATCAGATGGTAGTATAGATAAATATAAAGCTAGACTGGTGGCAAAGGGGTATTCACAAACAAAAATGTATTGATTATGCTGAAACATTTGCACCAGTAGCTAAATTGAATACTATCAAAATGTTAATTGCTTTAGCTACAAAGTACCATTGGAAGCTACACCAATTAGATGTTAAATCTGCATTTTTGAATGGTGAGTTAAAGGAAGAGGTTTACCTTACTCAACCCGAAGGGTTTGTGGAAAAGGGGCAAGAACACTTAGTGTGTAAGTTAAAGAAAGCATTTTATGGACTAAAACATGCAGCTAGGTCATGGTATGAGAAGATAGATTCTTTCTTTCTTCAACAAGGTTTTATGAGGAGAAAAAGTGATCCAAATCTTTATACCAAATTTGATGAGCATGGATATATAGTATTGATTTCCTTAAATTTTGATGATTTGATAATTACAGGAAATGCAGAGATATTAATTGATGAAATCAAGGAGCAGTTGTCACAGGTATTTGAAATGAAAGATCTTAGTGAGTTACATCACTGCCTAGGTCTTGAAGTTTGGAGAAATGCAGGCCAAACTTTTTTTGTCAGAGTAAGTATATCAAAGAAATACTTAAGAGATTTAAAATGCATCAGTGTAAATCTTCTACTGTTCCCATGCAACAAAATGTGAAACTTTCTTGTGATGATGGTTGAAAGGAGGTGAATGGCACTATGTATAGACAGATGGTGGGTAGTTTGAATTATCTCACCACAACCAGACCTGATATTGCATATTATGTGAGTGTGTTAAGTCAGTTTATGGAAAAACCTCATGAAAGCCATTGGAATGCAGCAAAGGCAGTACTCAGGTATCTAAAAGGAACACTTGATTATGGTATTAAATATACTAATGCATCTGATGTTGAGTTGACAGGCTATTCAGATTCTGATTGGGCTGACAATTTGGATGATCGAAGATCAACCACTGGATATGTGTTTGGCATTGGATCCATGGTTGTTTCATGGAGTAGTAAAAAATAACCTACTGTATCTTTGTCTTCTACTAAAGAAGAATATAAAGCCTTGTGTGCAGCAACTTGTGAAGATGCTTGTGTGCAACAACTTGTGAAGATGTTTGGTTAAGAAGACTTCTTCAAGATGTTGGAAAAGAGTGAAAGGAACCTACGATGATCAAATGTGATAATCAAAGTTCAATCAATATTGCGAAGAATCCGTTTTTTCATGCAAGGACAAAGCATGTTGAAGATCATTTTCATTTTGTTAGAGAAAAGTTGCACTCAAATGAAATAGCTCTTATGTATTGTAATATTAGTGAAAATGTTTTCACTAAGCCTCTTGGAAAGATCAAGTTTGAGCTGTTTAAGGAGATGTTAGGTGTAGGAGTCAATCCATTCTCCATTAAGGGGGAGACTTGGAAATAATGGAGTAAGAGTTGGTTCTAAGAGTAAGTTCATAATTCATTGTCTGTAGAGTCTAGTTGTTTGTGGTTTGCATGTAATCTACCAAGTAATCTTTTCCTATCTAAGAATGTAATCAATCTTCATTAAATAATATTGAAGTAAGCATAACCTCAGCCTTGTGTTGTTTTCTCATATTTTATCTAATCTCACTCTCAATCTAGTCTCATTTCTACCGGCTTTGAGTAATCAAATGGGTGTCATTTTCTCACAAAATAATTAAAACATATAACTTAATTTGCTTTAAAATCGTTGGAAGTCAATATAAGTTAAGATTGCTTTGAAGTCCATACACTTTATGTAGCATCAGAAGCTACTCAATTAACATTAAGATTGCTTGGAAGTCCATACACTTGAAGTCCATATAAGTTAAGATTGCTTTTTAAAAATGGATAATTTTAAAAAGCGTTTCCACACATTCATACTTCCAAAATGTGAACGCAATAATATACGTCGTCCTTGTCCTTGTACTGTTTGACCCATTTTTTTATGATCTCTAACTCTTCCGACCCCTGTTTTCTGAGCCAATCTGGATCTTCTTTAGATGAGAGGTGCAGGTCTTGGCAATGACTTCCTACAAAACATGAAAATATGATCACTAGAGTCCGATCCAATATATTCCATCATTTATCAAACTGTAAAACTTAAAATTGCTGTGAAGATTTACCTTCGTTTGTCACGAGGGCTATGCTCTCGATCACACTGCATAATTCCACAACGATGAAGATGCAACTGTTATTTACTCCCTCCATTCCAAGGCTATAACGCTATCTGATATGCTCTCTATCACACTGCATAATTCCAGAACGATGAAGATGCAACTGTTAATTACTCCCTCGACTCTGTCTATATATATAGAAAGATATATATGAAAAGAAAGAAGTCTTACCCTCCACTGCTATATGGATCTCGCAAGCCGTTGGAGAAGATTATGTTTTGGTGCTCAGGATCGGTGACCAGGACGCCCACTATCTTATTGTTTTGGTGCTCTATCTAGAAGGATAGAAAATTCAAAGAGCAGCACGTGCATTAATGAACAAACTAATTCTGATATAATCATTTTAAATTGGATTCCTCAAATATCTAGCGGAATGTCATTGTGTCCAATGATACATTTTTATTATATAAGTTTAAGCCATGATTTAGTTTTTAGTATTAAATGATAAAAAATATTACAAATATGGAATTAAAATGGATATATGTTAATTTAATTTTAAATATCATTTAGTATTTATATGAAAACAAGATTATATCATATTAAATTATAAAATATTTAATTAATTTTTATTTTTTTTACATTTTATTGAAAATTTCATAATTTTGAAAAATGATTTTTTTAGCTTCCATTAGCACTTTTGGTTTTCCTTTTTTTTAACGTTTTATTCCCCAACCGCTGTTTCACTTTCTTTTCCTAATAATTAAATTATTTTTTTCTTTATTTCTACTCCCACTTTTTTTTCTCACGGATCTTTGTCTACTTTAATCAATTTTAATCTCTTTCTCTCCTTTATTTATTTCTTTATATTTTATGGTTATTTGACTATTTTATTCATATTTCACAACACTCTCTTAATTCTTTACTCTTTTTTACATCGGTTATTCATTATTTTCACTTTATAAAACTTCAACACAACACTCTTTTCTATTATCATTTCAGCTTTATGTGTCTCTCACTATGGGTGGAGTGGACAAATGAAAATCTCTTGCATTGTTTGTTTAGCTTGGATAGATGATTCTAGGTACTTTCAAAATGAATTTGAAATGGTGTAAATAAATGAAAAGTAGGAAGGGCGTGGTGCATTAGTGACAATGTAAATATAGAAAAAAAAACAATATATGTTAACTTGGAGGGATGATTCCAAGTACTTTCACAATGAACTTGAAAAGTTGTAAAAAGATGAAATGGAGAAAATTGAATCAACTTTAGAAATATATCATTTTTATTTATAGAATTTTTGCATGATTATGTGAAATTTCAGATTTTCTAAGTTGGTACATTATTTTTCCTATAAAATAGAATGCATATGTTCCTCTTGCATGTGTTGAATACCTATTATGTGTTTTTTGTTGTGGATTTCTTCCAAATGCTTGATGAGAGGGTTGGAAAGATTATTTTGAATCTATTGGAGTTTATTTTATACATGTTGATGCACCATTGAAAGGTTTTCATTAATGAACTCTTGAAATTCAGGTTCATGTAAAACTTCACCTTAATTTGAATATCCATCTGTAGTTTCATTAGTGTGTTGATCATGTACTAATATTCATCTATAGTTTCATTAGTGTGTTGATCATGTACTAACTACTGATTCAAATCTATAATTTCAAATTCATGGACATGAAATTCAAATAAGGGATTGTTTTGAACAAAGACTAGTTCATAATGTTGTAGAAATTATCATTTCTTGAGTTGTATTTCATCATGTTGGAGCTATGACTAAGTCTAAAGATGTTCAACTTTGGCTTATGAAACTTGCAAACAAGTTAGAATATATTGAAGAGTTCATTTGTTGATTATGATAGTGTTGTCGTCATTAGTGATTATTAGAGTGTTTAATAACTCTAATAATTCTTGAATTCGAACCATTCTAAAAGATTGAATGTGAGATCCTTGTGTAGGTAGGTCTTGGTACAATATGCCTAGTTTAAAAAGTGTGTTTGACTAGAAAAAAACAAGGTTTCTTGCAAATCCACCCTTTCACAATAAGACCCAACATTTTTAACTTAAACTTAGAAATTGAAGGGTGTCAAGTTCAACTAAGAATGCATCCAAGAATTACAATGTAATTACTCTTAATTTTGATTCGATACTTACAAAAAAACCACTCCATGTACACAACTCAAAATTTATGTTGTTTCTGAAGTTGAGATGAAATGGTTAAGTAACTTGATTTGAATGTGAATTTATTTTTTGGTTGATTTGATTGAGTTGATTTGTGCTTGTTCTTGCATATGTAGATTGAGAGTATCAATATTGTGATGAAGGAAAAAACACCATGTATGAGAAAACACCATCACATATGAAGACACATACACGAGAACAAAAAACTTTGTATACCCCTTTATTCAATCTCCAGTAGATCTAAGACACAACACGACCAAAAAAATGATTTTTTTATTATACTTGATACAACTAGCACTTAACACTAAATAATTATTCTATTATCGATCAGAGTTTAGCCTTTGTCTTCAAATCAAGATACATTCATTTGTGACCTTACAAAACTTTTTCATTAAATACATAACATGGGCAAAAAAAAAAGCTTTGTACAAACTTAGGCTTTGACCAATCCAATCAATATTTTTTCTTATAACTTCCATTTTACTAAATGTTTTCTCCAAGGTATTTTATAATTGCAAATTATTTCTCCTATCTCTTTTATAAATAAAATAAATAAATAAAAATTCCAAGATCTTTTATATTTACAAAAAAAATGTCTCTCCCATATACATAAAACAAAAATGTTTATAAATAAATTAAAAAAATGTTTTCTTCAATATTTATAAATAAATAAATAAAAAATTCTCCAATATATATAAATAAATAAAAAATGTTTTCTTCAATATTTATAAATAAATAAATAAAACATTTTCTCCAATATATTTGAAAACTACAACAACAAATATAATAACACTTACCATACGATAAACATATGATAAATATTAAATGTTTATGAATTAATGAGAACATCACAAATAACATTAAGAAATAAATGTTTTATATTGGAGGATATAAAGTATCTATGTTTTTAATTAAAAGATGTAAAGTGTTTCAAGTCCATAACTTAGAATAACAAGCTAAAAAGTGTCTTGGACTATGTGCTAGAACTAATGCACAAAAATTGTTTACTATAATCCCTTCCTTTAGGAAGAGACTAATAAGATGGTCATTGTGGTAATACTAGCAACAACCACATTAAGTAAAAATTGGTTGATATACGCCGATCAACGCCATTTTTCATTTTTTTTTTTAATTACCACTTTTTACTTAATGTGGTTGTTGCTAGTTGACGGTCGGCATGCATAACCACAACCATGAATACATTTCTACATTTTAAATGTAATAATTAAATACTATTTACTAATTAATAAATTATTATTTAAAATAAAATTATTAATTTTTTAGTTAGTATTATTATTACTTAAATAATTTATAAAAAAAAATAATAATAAATATATGTAATAATTTTATTAATAAATTATGAAAAAGAATTAAATAATAATCAATTAATAATAAGAATTTAATAATAATCAATTAATAATTATTTATTTATA
>SNQJ01S0116444.1:0-10587 GCA_010110895.2 Picea sitchensis | reverse complement strand
TTCCATAAAAGTTTATGTTATATGAAATTGAGGTTCCATGTTATTAAAAAGTAACATGACTTTACCAAAAGTAGTTTTTGTTTACTTTTTCATAAAATATTAAAAACCTATAACTTAAATTGGAATTTTTTTTTTAATTATTTAACACTATTCTCATTAAAATATATAACATTATCCTCGTTCCAACTTACTAATTAAATTATGATAAATTTTACCACTTTATAAATGAAAAATAAAAATTACTCCAAATGGGTTATCCTTCTCTGTTATCATTTCCTGGTGAGTACTTTTTATAAAATATTTAAAACATTAACTTAAATGGTTCTTGTTATCATTCTCCTGGTCGTTACTTTTTCATAAAATATTAAAAACATATAACTTAAATTGCTTTGAAGTCCATATAAGTTAAAATTGCTAAAAAAAATAAAAATTGCCATACACCTTATGTAGCATCATCATAAATTACTCATGGCCATAAAAATGGATAATTTTGAAAATCTCTTCCACACCTTCATACTTCCAAAATGGACATAATTAATTATCTTTATTACTTATTGGGAATGTACATCATCTAAAAACCTAATCCTATGGCTAGCAATTGAAGATGTTGGCATATTCTTAATCGTCCTCCCAAATTAATGAATGTGATTTATTGTCCATAACTTCCTTGCATTTATGAATGCATCTTTAACTTGTTTACTTTTTTCACATTTACCTAATCATATTAAGAAATTACTATAATGCCATATGATTGACACTTTTAGATGATTAACAAGATATATCATATATGTGAAAAATTGTATTTTCAATTTTATATAATTAACAATGGATTAGAGTGTGAACTGCTTAATGCCAAGTTTAATGTGTGAATTATGGAGTGTTGGAGGGTGAACTGTTTGATGCAATTTAATTTAAAGTTATTTAGTATAAAAAAACCATTTAATTTAAATTTATTTAATATAAAAGGACATAAAAGAAATAAATAATTATGAGAGAAGATCTGGTTAATAAACTGCTACCATCACATTCTCCAAGCCATCATATCTCATTATAATTTCATATCTAACTATCACTGCCACAAATAATTGTATTTTTTTAGCTCTTTTTTTAGCTCAAATAATACATTCTAACTTGTTCTAGCACTGTAATTGCATATCTAACTAGAACAAACACAAATAATTGCATATCTAACTAACAATTAACATAATTGTGGTTAAACCTGAACTCTAACTCTGACTTAAACCCTAAATAGTTTAAGGTTTGTAAATGAAATAGGCCTATCCTAGTTCATCATCCACATTTATGTGGTTGTGCTAGTCATATACGTCGTCCTTGTACTGTTTCACCCATTTCTTCATGATCTCTACCTCTTCTGACCGCTGTTCTCTGAGCCAATCTGGACCTTCTTTAGATGAGAAGTGCAAGTCTTGGAAATGACTTCCTACAGTACATAAAACTATGATCATCGGAGTCCAATATAGTCCATCATTTATCCAACTATAAAATTAAAAATTTATGTGAAGATTTACCTTCGTTTGTTACCAGGGCTATAACGCTTTCGGATATGCTCTCGATCACACTACATAATTCCACAACGATGAATATGCAATTGTTAATTACTCCCTCGACTCTGTTATATATAACGATGAATATGCAATTGTTAATTACTCCCTTGACTCTGTTATATATATATATATATATATATATATATATATATATATATATATATAACACCCTTCTTATATTCTGGGTATGAACAAAACAAATCATGAATAATTACAATATAACCATTAACATCTTCAAACCAAACTGAGCATTGAAAAATAATAACAATTTTAAAATCTTAGTGTAAGATAGATCGTTCGATTACGAGCTGAATGTGATAGAGAACTTACATGGCCACCAAATTCTGTTGTGATCCAATTGGACCTCGGTAGAACTCCCACATTTTCTCTTGCAGTCCTCTTCGAAGGATTTCATATCAAATAAATCTAAGGAAAGCATTGTTGTATTCGGCGTTGAGCTCATAGGCAACACCATTTTAGTGCAACTCTGCACGCATACTATCAATATTATCAATAGCAGTGGCTTCAAGTTGTTTGATTAAAGATTTTTGCAGGATTGTTTGATTACTTTAGCTTGCTTGAAATAAGTTGGTCTTAATTTGAAAAAATAAGTACTTAACCTGCCAATTCCACCCGTCATTGGAATATTCTTGAAGATCGAGACAAGTATTATTGGTGGTGGATGTTGTTAAATATAATGTAACCTCAACAGCCTGACTGTACACTGCCAGCTATCATGGCCAGTTGTACTTTCTATTCTTGATTTGCTTGAGCCTATTTAGCTCAGCTATTTCCCTTTGCATAGTACTTACTACTTCAGAACTTCTTCATGTACTCGTTTTGTATTCTTATTATATTCTAATGTACTGTTTTCTGTTCTATTCTTTCTCTCTGCATTTCTTGCTTCACAATTTATCATGGTATCAGAGCTACAATAGTAAGCCTCTTCACACAGGCTGGAGAGCAACACGATCCTCAAACAAGCGCAGAGCTTACATAGATCTTGAGAGCATTTGACACAGAATTTTCACAAGGCTTGGAGAGTTGTCTGTCATACTCTCGAAAGATCCTCGCAGGAAACTTCCACGAGGAAGCAGACCATCATACGCTCAAAAGATCAGCGTAAGAAGCTCACGCAACGTCGCAAAGCGTACTGCGCTTGAAAGTTTCAAGGAGCAGAAACATGAGAAGGAAGCAGAGACTGAGAAGGAAAAAATAGTAAAGATTCTTGTTCAATTTTCAAAGAATCATCAAAGATTCACGAAAAAGAGCTGCAGGAGGCGGGAACTCTTGAAGAATTCAAATCATTTGTTCAAATTCGTGAAAGATAGTTGCAAAAAGAAGAAGCGTTTAAAGCATTTTGAAAATCGCTCAAATCTGTCAAAGATTGCAGCAGAGAACAAAGAACTCGTGAAATTCTTTCAAATCTTTGAAAGATTCACGAATTTTTCTTCCGCAGAAGAAAATCCTTGCAAGGCAGTAAAGAACGTGTCTCAGGTTCAAAGAACAACCGTCGCGGCCATAAGATTCGTCCTTCGAACAGATACGAGGCGGAAATCCAGTTCAGAAGGGACAAAGAGAGCGCGGAAAAGACAAAATAATTTCAGCCGTTAGATCTTGCGTAGAGGACCGACAATCGTTGGATCAGTGAGAAAGTGCACGAGGTTTAGTCCTCTGGAGTGCACAGGAGAAATTTCAACTTGTGAAGTCGCGAAATCCCGAAATCCTCTGGAGCATCCATCAAGAGACATGTGGCGATATCTCGGCATTTCGCTGACTCGCAAGGTGTAAAGATCAGAAGACTGTCGTGAGAATTCACGAATCGCGAAATCACGAGTTATTTTGGACCGTTGGATTGAGATAGATCGTGAGCCGTCGATCTGATTCAAACGCAAAATCGGGGATCGGGCATTGGAAGAGCAACTGAGACTACTCTCCAAAACCTTGATACGCGAAATCCCGACATCACAAATCACGAAATCCCAAGAGGATTGTGAGTCATCCATCTCAGAGGACAAGTAGCAGCAGATCCAAGTGCCATCATTTCGGCATTTCAGAGTTTGGGATATCGGAGGTCTTGTTGACGAAAGGTCATGACACTCTACGAGGAAAGTCCCGAAATCCCGAAAAGATCACAGCCATCCATTCGTTCGGACATGTGGTGGAGATCGAGGAAACCATCGGCATCTCGGCTACCGGGGTTTCAAGTAGACAAAGGACTTGGAGTCGCAAGTTGCGAAATGACGAGGACCATCCATCTTAAGGGGACACATGGAAACAAGCTAGGCCTTCGGGGAAAGTCCCGAAAGAAAAGGGCCATCGGCATTTCGGTAAAACAGAGATCGGGGAATCGAGAAGTCAGAAGAGCTCGATAACAGGGTTCGCGAAGTCGCGAAACCTAGAATCCCGAAATATCGAAAGGATCTAGATCGTAAGATCACAGAAATATCTGGACCATTGAATTTTTCCAAAGGCGAAATTTCATCATTTCGCATACCAGGAGTCTGAAGGACCCAGGATCGTTGAAGCAAAACTGCCGAAGTCCCCAAAAGAGAAATCCCGAAAATGCGTTTGAATAAGCGCTAGGATACTTCGGATTTCGGTGATTTCAGGGACAGAGAACTGGCAAAGGCATCGTTATTCTCTGATTCGTGAAAAGATAGCAGCGCTCTAACCTTCAGGCATGTGGTCACATTGTTCGGAGACAAAGGGCTAATCTAAGGCTGCTAAGCCCTCTTCGGCGTTTCGGCGATCGGAGGTTGGAGTGACAAGAGATCGAAGGACTTGTATAACGAAGTCTTGAAGATAGAATCGCAAAACCAAAAATTGCGAAGTCGAAACTCGCAAAATTTTGAATTGCAGAGTTCTGAAGTCACTGCAAATTACACGCAAGAAACAGGTAAATACGAATTTTCTTTCTGTTTTTTTTTGCTATTTTTTTTTTAAAAATATGGCGTCGTCTAGCAATTTAGGACCAACTCAGGGTCTGATTCTTCTTGGAAAGAACTATGAGTTCTGGTCTCTTCGGATGAGATCCTTCTTGCAAGCAAAAGAGTGTTGGGATCCAGTGGATCATGGATATGTGGAACCAGATCCAGCAGACCTATCCGCCATGACTAATCAGCAGAAAATTGCTCAGGAAACGCAAAGAAACAAAGAAAATAAAGCTAAATTTTGGATTCAAAATTCTGTGGATGACTCGATTTTCTCAAAAATCACAGGCGCTGGTACTTCAAAACAGGCCTGGGACATCCTTAAATATTCCTACCAAGGAAATGACAAGGTCAAAAAAGTTAAACTGTAGACCTTGAGGACGCAATTCGAGACTCTAAGGATGACAGAGTCCGAAAATGTGGATCAGTTCATGACCAAAGTCATGGGCATCGTGAACTAGATCAGATTGACTGGTGAAACCATCACTGATCAACGCATTGTTGAGAAAATCCTCATGCTCAGAAATGAAAAGAAACAAAGAAAATAAAGCTAAATTGATTCGTACTCTGACACTGGATTTTCTCGAAAATCACAAGTGTTGGTACTTCAAAACAGCCCTGGGACATCCTTAAATATTCCTACTAAGGAAACACAAGCACGCGTTAAATCAGACCTTGAGGACGCACTGAGACTCTCAAGCGATGATGGTGAGTCCTGGGGTAATGTGGATCAGCTTCCATGACTAGAGTCATGGGTATCGTGAACTAGATCAGATTGACCGGTGAAACCATCACTGAACAACGAATTGTTGAGAAAATCCTTATAAGTTTACCAAAGAAATTCGAAATGGTTGTAACAAAGAATCCTTGAATCCAAGGATCCGCCAAGTTTTTCAACAGATGAATTAATTGGTCTCTAGTGACACATGAGACTAGACAGATCTCACGATGAGTCAATCTCCAATGCTTTCTAAACTCAATTCTCCTTCAACAGAGGGAGAGGAAGAGGAAGAAGCAAAGGTCACCAAGAAAGAGGGATCAATCAAAGTAACCCTCACTCCAGTTGAGGTAATAGACAACAATATCCTAATCAAAATTTCCAAGGTCAAAGACAACAACAACAAAATCAACATTAGAATTTTCATCCCCAAGAGATAGAGGGAGAAGATCAAATGAAATCACATACAATGCTATTATCGCAAAAAGTATGGGCACTATGAATCAATGAAGAAGCAAAGGTGATCACTCCTGAGCAAATGTGTCAAATCATACCTGGAGAAACCTCTAAGAGGTATGTTTCATGCCACAAGATTTGAATCATACGACAAAATAAAGATTTACTTTCACGATTGATTCTTCTATTTCATCCGATATTACACTTGGAAATCCATCTTTAGTCAAAGTTCACAGAAAAGGAATTGTTCATATTCTACTAAATGGGTAATGTAAAGAGCACATAAACACGTCTATCATGTTCCAGATCCGAAACATAATTTTGCTAAGTGTAGGACAACTCATTGAACATGGCTATAAGGTACTTTTGAGGGAGCATCTTGCAAAAATATATGACAAAAACCCCAACAAAATTGATTTTAAACCATATGACTCGGCTAGATGGTTCCCACCCCTCTAATCGCGAAATCATTCAACCATATGCACAAGTGCATCTACCCCTAATGAAACAATGGTTTGGCATGATTTGACATCTACCATTTCGTGAGTCTAAGTCTTCTTCAAGAACTCCATGGTCAAAGGTCTTCCCATCTTTAAAGAGCAAATCCCCATGGGAGCCTTGCATACTTGGAAAACATAAAGAGAACCAGTTTTCCACAGCCTTCCAATCAAGCTAAACATCTTAACTTGTTCACACCGACCTTATGTGTGGACTAATCCAAATGAACTACAGTGGCGCTCTTTATTTTCTAATGTTTATTAATGATTTCAACAAAAAATATGGATCTATTTTCTCGTGACATTAAACCAAACTTTTGCAAAGTTCAAAAATTAAGGCGAAGCTGAAAACAGAGTGGCAAATATATCAAAGCACTCGTGGTACATGGAGGAGAGAATACAACTCCAGAGAATTTTCAAATTTTGTGAAATCACAAGGCATTATCATGCAAACAACAAACCAGATACCCACACCGTAATGGAGTGGTTGAAAGAAAAATCGACACAATGAATACTGATGGCAAGAACACTTCAAAGAGAAAAGTTTGTCAAATAGGTTTTGGCTGAAGCAGTAGTACGTCACACTTTTGAATAGATCTCCAACCACCAAACTAAAGCTAAAAGTCCCCCAAGAAGCATGGAGGGGACAGCTCAATGTAGCGCATCTAAGGACATTCTGATGCATAGCATACACATACCTTCCACTAAGGAAGAAACTTGATGACAAAGTGAGAAAACGGTTTTCAATCGGTATAGTGAAACATCTAAAGCTTACGTGCTTTACAATCCAATCACCAAGAAACTAATTCTCGCAGAGATGTAAAATTTATGGAAAAATCAATTCTGGAATGATTCAAAATCAAAGAAAATGGATAGTCAAAAGCCATTGCTGCCAAGTTTTGAAAATCCAGAAAATTCGTGACAACAAGTACCTCAAACTATTCTTCCAAGATTGCAAGTACAAAATGCACAACCTGAAAATTCTCGTGATACCCCCAACTTCAAGCGTAGAATCATTCTTTGAACCACATAATCGAGAACTCAAGTTTGAGAGAAATCCACGCTAGGTTGGATGACTTTGAACAACATAACCTTTTTGCTTTAATGTCATGTCAACCTACATCTTTTAAGGGAGATGCTAAGGAGCCACATTGGGTTCAAGACATTGAACCAAGAAATTGACTCCATTGAGAAAAATCGTGACATGGGATCTTGTTGATTTGTCAAGTCACAGTGCTATTGGTGTCAAGTGGGTTTACAAACTAAACTCAATGAAAAAGGGCATATTGAAAAACACAAGGCAAGACTTGTTGCCAGCGATTCTCTACCAACAACTGTGCAATTCTCATTATGGTGAAACTTTTGTTCCAATAGAGGCAAGACTAGACACCGTAAGGACTCTATTGGCTATAGCATCCCAAACAATAAAATGGTTGTAAGTTTTAAACCTGAAGTAAAGCAATGCATATATATTCGTAGTTACATAAATTAATCAATGGCTCATACAGCATACATGTAGATCTTACCTAAAACCCTCAACCGAAAACCTTTCTTTTCATTATATCTAATTCCACCATTCGCCATACAATATATACAATGCTTTTAGGTATTCCGTGATACCAAAACCCTAATCTTTAATCCGATTAGAAATCCACTAAAATAGCAAAAACTGGCCAAAAATAGCAAAACCAATCTAAAATGCATGCTGTCTCCTAACGCCAGATAATCCGGGGCATACCTGCTCGGGACCCCCTATAGGAAAGCTACCGGCGCGAGACACGGGTAAAGCCCTATGAAGGATCGCCGACGCAATGTCGCATCCGGACGTGACCCACACACATTTAATAACATGCAAAGAATATAACACATACCCAACAATGGCAAGTATACCGCATGGATGTCAAGTCAGCATTCAATGGTTTCTTAGAAGAAGAGGTGTATGTCGATTAGCCACTTGTATTTGAAGTCCAAGAGCAGCCAACCAAATTATATCGGTTGAAGAAAGCCTTGTATGGCTTAAGCAAGCTCCAAGAGCTTGGTACGCCAGAATTGGATTAATGCACCGATCAAATGTGGTTTCAAAGCAGAAGCCAAAATGAGCCAACTCTTTACACCAAAAACAGATCATCATGGTAAAATTCCTCGATTGTTTATATGTTGATGACATGATCTATACCGGAAATCTTGAGTTAACCCGCTTTTAAACATGCCATGCAATTTGAGTTTGAGATGACAGATCTTGGCATCAAGGAAATATATTTTAGGGATCGAGGTTGATCAATCAACCAAAGGCATCTTTGTCCGCCGTAAAAGTATGTTAATATCATCAAAATATTCCGCATGGAAGAATGCAATATAATAGAAACTGCTACCCCTAGGCACAAAATTGAGCAAGAATGATGAAGGTCCTAAATGGACTCTACCCTGCATAAAGTTTGCGGCGCTTGTTGTATCTTATAGCAACTAGGCCGGACATTATGTATGCAACCAACCTTGTTTCTAGATTCATGGAATCGCCCAAAGATTCTCATTGGAAATGGCTAAATGAATTTTGAGATATGTTGCGGGAACTCTCAATTTTGGCTTATGGTACACTCAACCTGATGATAATCAACTCTCTGGTTACACAAAAAGTGATTTTTCAGGCAACCTAGATAACAGGAAAAACACATCAGGATACGTTTTTCAACTAGGCACGAACCTAATCTCATGGGCACAAAGAAGCAACCAACTGCTTTCAATATCTTCCGCAGAGGCAGCGTATGTTGCTAAGCTACCTCAGCTCCTCACAATCCACAGGTATCAGAAGAATATTGAAATATATACTATACGTAAAAATGATCCAACTCATTCGTAGGATAATACTTCAGCAATTGCTTTATCTAAAAATCATGTGTTTCAAAGAAAAAGCAAACACATTGACACACTCGCTTTCATTTCATAATGAAAGCATCACACTACTAAGGCCATAGTAAAATTCGACGCTTTATTTATGGGCAAGGCGCTATGGACAAAATTGTCCATATTGTCACAAAAATAGAGGAAATTTATAAAAAAAATCATACGTCTGATAACGCCACTCTTCCCACGCCGACGCTCTCTTGCCAATGCTAACACGGCTCTGCCACGCTAACGCCGCCTTTGCCACGCTTCCACCTGAACGCCTCTGCCACGCTTTCCTAATCGAACGCCTCTCTGCCACGCTTAGAAGATGTATGTCGAATTGCCACATTAACGCCAATTTTGCCACATTTTCCATCAGAACGCCTCTTGCCACATTTTCCACATTGTACTCTTGCCACATGTTTGTTGAATAATCTCACATGTATAATAGTTGTGAGACAAACTAGGTTTATGATGCAATACCTGCATCAAAAGCTTTCCCAATCTGCAAGTTGATTTTGGATGAAGTTGTGTGAAGTTGTTGTACTAGCCAAAGGATACAAAGAAATTACAATATGTATCTTTATTTTATGTTTATAATTCTTTGGGTTCTATTGTAGATAACTAAGGAATAGGAATGTTGGAAAATGCTGGAAAAGTTGAAAGAAGCTATTTTCCATGTATCAATGCTTGCTCTTCTTGACTCACAACACCTTTTGAAATTGTTGCAAATGTTTCACAATAAGCCATAGGTGTTGTTTTAATCAGGGAGGACATCCAGTGGTATATCATTCATAGACCTTGTTCCAAACCATGTTCAACTAAAACACTTATGATAAGGAAACACTTATGATAAGGAATTTTATGTGTTGGTTGAAGCACTCAAGCAACAACAACACTTATCAGAGGCATTTTGGTGTGCATAAAACTTTGTTGCTCCTGCAAAGGCACTTATTTTGCTCTTCCACTGAGAAACGAGTGTAAGACTATGTTAGGAGGTGTTTACATAAGATTCAAAACAAATATTCAACAGAACATTTTATGCTTTTGTGTTCTTGTTCCCAAATGCTCCCCTAGCTATGGAACAGTGCTAAGGAAATCTATGGAGGCTTTGAAAAGCCTCCCCCGCTTTAGGCCTCAAACTAGCTCTTGGGCTATAGGGTAACTCTTGAATAATTTCATTGTTGACTGCCCATTTTCACTGCTAGTATCAACATTAATCTATAATATTTAATTTCCATATTTCTATGATTGATAGATTAAATGAGATGGGGGAATAAGATGAAAACAATCCATTACATTCAAATCCTCAGACCAAGGCCTTTACCATTGGCCCATCTTTATCCCACATTGAAGGCACACAATATTGATTGGATGGAAGATGAAGAAGAAATTTAAAGGAAAACATATGTCTTAACACTCAATGACCACATAAGCAGGTGCATGTCACTCAACTGGTAGAGATTGGCTTAATGAGATTGTGGAAATGAGTGAATCTGCATGAAAGATTTCAGCAATAAACATGAAGAAAGAGT